>QAOC01044700.1:588118-641065 GCA_003255005.1 Begonia fuchsioides
AACGAAGATGGGCTTCAAGCTCCGGCTTTGAAATCTTCGCCGGAAGTTACAGAAAAAGAAAACAAAGAAGACAGTGGAGCTCCGCCGCGAGTTTCGCTTCAAGGGCGGAGAACAAAACTGCAGCAAATCGCAGTTTCAAGGCTCCGAATTCCGATCGGTTTTGACGGTGTTCTGACAGTGGAGCCGCGTCGGGGAGATCTTTGCCAGCCGCCAGGATTGAAGCTTCGTCGGCCGGCGATTGAAGCTTCCTTTCCAATTTCCGCCAGGATTGAAGTCGATTGCAGCTTCGTCGGTCGGCGAAGCAGAATGGGGGCGAACGGTCGGAAGTCGATTGGGGGCGATTTTGCGAAAATCGATTGGGTTGAAATGGAATGCAACCGACGATTGACGATTCTGCGACCGGCGATTGGGTGGAAGAACGAGCGACGGAAGTCGGCGTCGGGGTTGGGTTGGCCGATCCAGAAGAACGGTGCTTGGGCGTCGGAAGTCGGGCGTCGGCGTTGGGGTCGGAAGTCGGGCGTCGGAAGAACGGTGGCCGGCCAGTGGCCACGTCTGCCACTGCGAGCTCGCGAGCCCGGCTCACGAGCCCAACTCGCGAGCTCGGGCCACCGAGCTTCGCGAGCCTGAGCACCGAGCTCGAGCCAGGCTCGCTCTACCGATCCGAGCCTCGCTCGTTTGACATGTCTACGACAAGCATCATTATTTTTAATTTTTGATTTAATTCTTATAATAAATATAAGATGGGGTTTGACTTCGAGAAAAGCCAAATTATCTATTTTTTAATAATTTTTTAAAGACTTTCTGATTTAATTATGACTTTCTTTTTTAATAATTAGCTCGATTATTATCCTCCTTTATCGAAACAATTTGTTTTAGGTTTAATACTGAATTGATGAGATTTTAGAGGCTATTTTTTACATGAAATTATGCATGCATTTTAGATTCTTTACCCAAAATACATATTAAATCAAAAATAAAAATTTATTTACGAATCATTCGCTCGATTTTGGGAAAATTAACGACCTAAGAAACAATTCGTGTGCCAGCACCTCCCATTACTTATATAGATCGCACAAAACATAAGAAGAAATTTACGTCGAAAAACCATTACCCTGAATCCGAAATACTAAACCGAAGAACAGATGATTCCTTCAATTACATATTAAGGAACAATTATGAGATTAAGGAACAATTATTCGGAAGCCTCAACCAAAAGCAGGCTCCTATCAATACCAATATCAATGTCGAAAAGGTTTGAACTTTAGAAATCCTGAACCCTAAACGATGAACCCTCAATCAATTCCTCTCGTTGCTACTGTAGATCTTGGAAAGAAAAATCGTAAATCCGTTTTAGTTTTGTAAATAGAAGCATATAGACAAAGCAAACAAATTTGAAATTGGTTTGAGAACATGAAAAAAGAATGAAACAAGCGAAGGAAACCCTAGAGCGCCTCTTGTTTTGGCAATACTTTTATGTTCCCCACCTTCCTACCTCTCCTCTCATGTCTTTCAAGAGAACCAGCTACCCTTCTCTCTCTCTCTCTCTCTCTCCTCTACTGCACCTGTCAAGCTGTTGGCATTTATGGAGAGGATAGGCGTAGACCTCTTTTTTCTCCATTTACTTTTTGTTGTCTGATATTTATCCCATGATTTTGTTTTCTGGTTCTGGTTCTTGTTCGAGATATGTTTTTTTATCATCTCTTTTCAAAGGTTTTATGGGCAATTTGATTTGCGGGTGGGAATGCTTTGGCAGAAGCTCGATCGGCAGCAAATCGTCAATTATTGTTGCTTTCTGTCCATTTCCATCATAAAAACGGAAAGGCCTTCACTGGTTTTTTGCTCACGCCATAGAAACCATGGCATTCTCTCTCTCCTTCTCTCGCTTCATTCATCCTCAGCTTCACCATATTGTAGCTAAAATGACCATCTTCGATACCATTTTGTTCTTTGTCAGTTCCCCTCTCTCTCTCTCTCTCTCTCTCTAACTCTCTCTCACCGGAGTGTTTTTTGACAAAACAGGTTATACATCTGACGGACAAAGTAGGGTTATGGCATAAGCTTCCAGTGTTGGAATTATTGAATAAAATAATAGGTACCATTTGGAATTCAAAACTCCCAACACATTATGGTCTAGTATGTCAAAGGTTTCTAAAACCATCAAATGCATTATATGAAATTTAAGATTGCATTTACATGGTTAATGAATACATGAAACTTCCCATTAATTTACACCTCTTCATATTCATAGTCTCTTGATGGAAGAGCCTATAAATAGGAGGTGAATTTGTTGTTTGAGGATCAATCTATTTCCACCTATCTCCTAGAGAAATACACCATCATTGAGAGATAGAAAGGATTAGTAGAGATCTTCAAGAGAGAAAGCGACAATCTCGGTTTAATCATCAATGGCCGGAGGTAACTCGATTCTTTTCCGCACTTGATCTAAATGCTTTATTTTATTCTTTAGTAAGCATGTTAGATCGATTTCATTATTTAATCTAACATCCAGTGCTCCTAGGACTTGCTTATTTGGGGATCAGAAGACGCTTGCATCAGCGTTATAATCTCGTTCACGTCGGCTCAAAATACGGCCACAAATATGACGTCGATCAGTTCATTCACCGGACGGCCGACGGAACTTGCAACGATCCTTCCGACCATCTCGTCGGAAGTTACGGGTCGTATTTTGGCCGGAATATGCCTCCGTCATCGTCCTCTTTCGACGTAAGTCTTTTATCTCATGAACTAGTTTACATATTTGCATTGTTCTTCGAAAGTTTCATCAGACTATCAGCTCCAAACTCGTCTTCTCCAAAATCCTTACTGGTTTTTTTGTTTTGTTTAAGAACACAGAATTCCCCTTTTTGTGAACTTAAATGAATTCACAAGCTGGTTGTGGGAGAGTAGTTAAGATGGTCTGTCACAATTGAAGTTTGTGTCCCTTCGTTCATTTATTGTATGGTCTCTTTGGTAGACAAGATACTGCGTAACTTTGGCTCGTGACACAAAATTATCAACCTCTGAGAAAAGCAAAATAGCACATAGAGATACTTTATAATTAAATGATAATCATCTACAATAAATAAATTAAAAAACTCTAATTTACGCGGAAAAGATTTAGGGAGATGAGAAGAAAGAAGGGTTTTAGAGAAGAAATATAGAAATTATTTTCTTCAATTTTACAAGAATTTTGTCTCCTTGTACTTAGGCTCACTTTTGTCGCATGACCGCGATAACGATGCGATTACTAAAAGACACAAAACTTCGGAGTTTTTCGGTGTTTCCGGGACTTGACAAATGGTATCAGCAACGTGTTTTAAGTATAATTTAAGAATAAAATCGTGCAAATTTTGTAACAAAGTAAACAATATTATGTTGGCAAACTCTTCGAAACTCGACACTAACCTTGGACTGTGACTTATAATTCATAAAATAACAAAGGTGTTGGATCCGCACCCAAGTGTCGTGGCTACAAAGTTATTGGAAAGGAGAAAGTTCATCGACAACGGCAAGCAGTTTAACATGATAGCCTGCTCGTGGATACAGTTCATGATTCACGATTGGATCGATCATTTGGAAGACACAAATCAGGTCTTAATCTTTTCTTTTTTCGTCAAATATCCTCTATAATTCTTCACTGCTCATTCTATTTACGTTAATTAATCAGGTTGAAATTAAAGCTCCTGCTGAAGTCGCCAATGGCTGTCCATTGAAGTCTTTCAAGTTCAACAGAACCAAGATAGTGAACACAGGCTCGCCGCTTTCGAAGACTGGCTCTTTAAACACAAGAACTCCTTGGTGGTAATTACTTCTCTTGTTTAAAATGATTTTTCATTTGTTTTGAGTTGAAATTTAATCATAAAATTCAGCAAAAAAGGTATGATTTCGAGTAGGGATGGGAGTGTAATCTATGGAAATAACAAAGAGGGAGAGAACAAAGTCAGAACATTCAAAGATGGAAAACTGAGGCTGGCCGGAGACGGGCTTCTCGAACATGATCGGAACGGAATTCCGATCTCTGGTGATGTTCGGAATTGTTGGGCCGGATTCTCTCTCCTTCAAGCATTGTTTGTCAAAGAACACAATGCTGTATGTGACATGCTAAAAGTAAGTAAAAAAATATATATCTGCTTCCTTTATTTTCCATCATTTTCTTAGGGTTTCACTTCTATCCAAAAAAGATTTAGATTGATCATTGCTTTTTATTTAGGTTAGTTATCCAGAGTTTGATGATGAGAGGCTCTACAGGCATGCAAGATTGGTGACTTCAGCTGTTATAGCTAAAATTCACACCATTGATTGGACTGTAGAACTTCTTAAAACCGACTCTCTTTTGGCTGGAATGAGAATCAATTGGTGAGATAATAGCTTCTGTCATCGACCTGTTTTTGAAAATAGATTTCAAAAGCTACCCAGCTGACAAGTTCAAGTATTTGTTAAGAACAACATGAACCCTAATCGATTGAAAATAGATTTCAAAAGCTACCCAGTAGACCAGTTCAAGTAATTCTTAAGAAACAACATGAACCCTAATCGATTTTCCTGTGCAGGTACGGGTTTTTGGGGAAGAGATTCAAGGATAAATTTGGACACATTTGTGGACCAATTTTTAGTGGGTTGGTTGGTCTGAGAAAACCGAGAGACCATGGAGTTCCATATTCATTGACAGAAGAGTTTGTGAGTGTCTACAGAATGCATTCTCTTCTTCCTGATGAACTCATCTTGAGGGATATTAACCTTAAACTTTCAGAAAACACTTGTCCTCCTGTTCTCGAAGAGTAAGTCCTTCCCCACTCACCATTTTCCAAAATTTCCTCCATTTTTAAAACTCAAAATTTATGTGTTTATTTGAGAGATGATTGCAGAAACTGTTGCAGAAAAACTAGCTTTTTGGATTGACTTTGTTCATTAAAAAGCTGTAACCTAATTTTTTTTAACCATAACGACACAGAGACTTGCAAAAACACATAGATATTTTGATTTTTATTGTAGATTTTCTTACTAATCTATGGTTTTTCTCCAAAAAAAAGATTTTTATGTAAAATCTTGGTGATCTCGTACTCATTAATCTATGATTTCGTTGATTCATGTATGCTAGATTCGCAAAAAAACCCGAAGATGCATTTTGATCTTTATCGTAAATCGTTGCTAATGGTATTTCCAATATTTGTTTTTATTTTGTAGGGTACCTCTGAAAGAACTGATCGGAAAAGAAGGAGAGAGAAGGCTATCCCAAATAGGGATGGAGCAAATGCTTGTGTCAATGGGTCATCAAGGCTGTGGAGCCCTTTCTCTCTGGAACTACCCTACTTGGATGAGAAATCTAGTTGCTCACGATGTCAATGGCGAAGATAGAACTGATCTTGTTGATTTAGCAGCCATGGAAAGTAAGATTCATGATCTTATTCACTGTTTTTTCTACAAAAAACGATGCAAAATATCGTTTAAAATACATATCGTGCTCAATTGTTTCTTCGGTTTCGCAGTTTATAGGGACCGAGAAAGAGGCGTGGCACGATACAACGAGTTTCGAAGAAACTTACTGATGATCCCGATCGGTCGATGGGAAGACTTGACCGACAACGAAGAGGAGATCGAAGCTCTTCGAGATGTTTACGGAGAGGACGTCGAGAAACTTGATCTCTTGGTCGGTTTGCATGCCGAAAAGAAGATCAAAGGCTTCGCCATAAGCGAGACGGCCTTCTTCATTTTCTTGCTCGTCGCTTCGAGGTAATGCATACTAGTTTCTCGAGGAAAAACGGCCTGTGTTCTTAGGGTTTGATCGGGAAAGTCGTGATAACTCACCATGATTGCCACACGGTCACTTAATTTTGCACATGATTTTGAAGATAGATTTCAATTTGACAATCTTCTAATCTTCAAAATCAAGCTAGTTTTAGCATCACACTTGATAAATTCTATCAACATAGAAATTGTTTTTCAAAGAAATCTAAAGTAATTTAGAGCTTTTATCATAGATTTCGTCACAATATCGATCGATTTTGCCAACAAATACACGGCAAAAACTTAAGTTTTTGAGAGTAGAGTAACCTAACGAAACGATCAATGTGCAGGAGGCTCGAAGCGGATCGGTTTTTTACGACAAATTTCGACTCGAGATCGTACACGGAGAAAGGGTTGGAGTGGGTGAACGAGACAGAGACATTGAAGGATGTAATAGAGAGGCATTTTCCAGAAATGTGTTCAAAGTGGATGAAATGCTCAAGCGCTTTCTCTGTTTGGAGCTCCAAACCAAACCCTAAACCCTATCTTCCCCTTTATCTGAGAACAGCTGCCTAATTTTCTCTTGATCCTCTATTCTCTGTGCGCGTTAATTCTATACTTCAATCATACGCGGTTGGGAAGAAGGACGAGATTTTCATCGTTCTTAAAAGTAGGGGTGGACACGAGTCAATGTTGCTCAATTTTATCTTAAAATAAAATTAAAATTAAAACTCACGGTTATAAATTTTTAAAACTGGCACTGGAACCAACAATTTTAATCTGATTTTAATTTATATTTAAACAAAAACTAAAATATAATAATAAAATATATATTTTATTATATTTAAGACGAATTTTAAGTAATTGAACAGATTTATAACCAATTTTAAAATTTATATCAAATTTGATTAGGATTTGAGTCAGATTTTGACCTACGATCCAGACTTCACAGTTTTTTATTTATTAAAATCGACATCAACTCATAAATCACAATTTTTTAAAAATTAGAACCAAAACCTAAATAAAACCAGCGATTCCGATTCAATTTACGATTTTGACCACCCCTACTCAAAAGCTTGTAAATGTCATTTACACAATTATTACGGTACATTTTAAGCTAATCCTAAGAATAAAAGTATGCAAAAATTGATTTAAATCTAAACGTAAAAGATCTAACTCGAATCCACTCACAGAATCCTAGAATAAATTTAAAAGATTATTTTATTGTTATTATTCTAACTCGAATCCAATTGTTTAAGTTCACTTACTCGGATCGACATAGCTCATCAGCAAATCTGGTCCGTGTTCATTTCACCCGAAAAAAGTGCATATCATGACAAGAGAGTAACACACCATAAAATTACCATATAATTTCAAATCATACATAACTCCAATATTTATAATCACAGGCAAAAAATAATTATAATCGGAAGCAAAATGGCAAAAGTAACAAGCACATTACCAGTTTCTCCAGCACTTTCAAGTCCCCCAAAAATAAAATCTCGTATTCCGTCTCTGCCATTTACGGCGAGGCCACATTCCAAACACGAACACAAGCGTCTTCTCCAGAGCTCACAACGGTGTGTTCATCGGTGAAGGCCAATCCATAAACCCCGCCTAAATGAGCTCCCTTGATAGTTCGTCGGTGAGATGCGGGCTTATCAATTTCGTAAATGATGACACATGTATCAAGCGAACCCGTGGCGACCATGGTGCTATCAGGAGACCAAGCCAGGCAATTTATGCGGGCACTGTGGTACAACATATTATTAAGCTTTACCTGCACAAGTAAAATATTTTCAAAAATTTGCAAATGAGATTCTTGGTATAAATAACAAAGACACGGACAAAGATAAGCAAAAAATGGAATAAAACAAGTATGAATGCCAGACGGTAAATTTGCAAGATCTAGAATGCAGCAGATGATGGATTAAATCACATCCTTTTCCGTTTCAAATTTTAACCCCTTCCAGTGCAGTGGCCGTATTTAGCTATTAGAAAAGAGCTGAGTGACAATCAAATTACAACTCGCCCAACTTCTCATGTGCTTCTCATACTCGACTATTGTTAGTATTCTCGTTAAGAGGTTTATACTGGAACGAGTAACTATCTATTTTTCTTTCATTAGGGAAACAATCGAGAAAAATAGAAGGAGAGAAAATTAACTAAAAAAAAAAAAGACTTGATTCATTCACTAATGATCCGTTACTTAGAGTTAACACCCTTTAAATAGATTTTCTTGACCTAATTGAATATAAAAAAAAAACTAAACTGACTTTCTGATCAAATTAAATATAAAAAAGACTAAATTGTTTCTATAACTTAATTAAATAATAATTAAAAAAATAACAAGAAAAATAAGAAATAACAATAGATAATTAGACTCGACGAGAATAATATTTTTCGACAAAAGCATCCTAAAGACTTAGGTCCGTCACAACTACACTTTTTTCAAAGGAGAACACGTGGAGTTTCACAAATACTTTCTATTTAAGGACATAGAGGAGAGTCGACTACACAAGCATAACGTTAAGCATAACATATGCAATGAGAATAAAAATGGTAGATCATAGCACTAAAAATGATAAATCAAGTGTATCAAAGAGTGAATGATGCAGAATCACCATATCTATATGTAAGACTATAAAAGTGTAAATGAAACATCGAACATAACAGGAAAACTAGAACATGTTTGACAAGCGTAATCATGTTAATGCAACTAAACGTACTAAGAGGAAGAGCAAAAAAAAAGGCAGTTAAGGAACCAACCTCTCTTGATTGTCGATCCCAGACAACAGCTTCTCGGTTTACATCCCCAGATGCAAACATTGACAAATCAGGAGAATACCGTATTACGCTAACAGCTCCCCTATGTTTCTCAAGGACTGCCTCTTCAGTGAGAGTATCACCTGAGATTGAATAGAAATGCACCTTACCATCTTGTCCACCTACAATAGCTTCACTTCCATCAGGTGCAATTATTGATGCTGTCACAGTAAAACCAAGGTCAGTAGTTGAAACAACTTTTGTGCCACGTAGTAGAACGACTCCAGAATCAATGGAAATCAAAGCAAGTTCAGGAGAGGCAGTGGCAAGACTCAAGTCCTTCGGCTGACTGCCAATATCAATGGCCTCTGCGTCTGCACATTCGCCAGCTTGGACTGAAACTCTCCAGACCTTGTTACAACATAAAAGTTCAGATAAATTGTAAAATACAGATTTATATAAATTTCCGAAAAGGCACTTCGGAAAATAAATATTCATTTACATATTCATAGATGATTTAGAAAACAATTTGACTGGGACAACTATTGCAGAAAGGTGAGACCAGTGGAGCTTCAAATGTTTATTGGAGTAGTAAATGTTAGCAACGAAACATAAAAAAAATGTTAATAAAAATGTTTTGTTATGATTTGGAGGTACAATACAAGGCAAGAATTGAAATAGAGCCGCTAAGGTCAAAGAGATGAAAATGCAATTCAACTTACATAATTGTTGTGTGGAGGAATAACAGATATGTCATTGCTGGAACAAAAGGTAGATAGAGATGAAGGGTTGAACCAGATTAAAACAGAGTTCGACAATCAGGGACTTCGAAAGCTCTATAAACTTATACAAAAGTAGGAAGGTAATATCAAAGCAATCAAGAGTTATTCCCGAGATTTTACACTTGTTTTACAACGTCCTAGGTATGCAATTAGAAAAAATGGGAAAATTCCTAGTCAGCCAATTGAGCACCTAAGAAGCAACGTCCCAGCCTTACTTTTTTAAAAAGGTATTTCGATTGCATGAGATGCCAAAAACAATAGTTGCAGATCAAGAAAAGATTTTTGCTAACTTGTTCACGGAAGAATTGTTTTTACTACGTAGAACAACTTTGAAGTTTAGTTCGACCTATCATCTTTAAACAGGCAGACAAACAGTTGTCAACCTGTCTATTGAGATGTATTTGAGGTGTTTCTGAATTGTTCAACAGAAAGCTTGGAATAAATGGCTACCGTGGGCTTAACGTTGGTATAATACTGCATACCATTTGACTATTATGATGATCTCTTTAAAGTGGTATATAAACGGGAAATTCCGACTGTGTTTTGAACTTCCTGAGCAATCAGAGGTTGCTAGCATTCATAAGCAAATGTAGGAAAAAGATAGGAGGCATTTGGACATAGGAGGCATTTGGAGTTTTTAGGAGGGGGATTGGTGTGGATAAGATCTAGTCCTAATTGGCCAACAAAATTTTATGGCCTTTTCAAATGGAGAAAGAAAATTCGAAGGGTAGCTTCTAAGCTACAATCAACATCAAGTTTTCTATGTTTAAAAATTTCAAGGGGAAGTGGCTTTGTTGGAAATAGAATTGCTTCTAGATGTCAACAAGCATGATACAAGATTGCCTGTATATATCAAGTTGAAACAATTACAGTCATTAGAAGTTGGGAAGATTATATGTGATTCGATTACATTTTCCGTACTTTCACACAAGTGCTATATTTTTAACAAGTTTGACAAAAACATGTGAATAAAAAAGCAAGTAAGCAACATCAAATGAATTTAATACTATGATTACCTTATTATCATATCCAGACGTAACAACCTCTTCTTCTAGAGCAGTAAAACACTTAATTTGGGAGTTCTCCTTTCTTTGCAATCGACCACTATATCCAATACCTTGAATCCATTTTACTATCAGTCCATCATAGCTACTCGAAAGTAACATTTTTGGGCTTCTTTGGAGAACAACTAGCGAAGTTATATTCTTCATGTGTCCAGATAATGTCATTGGGGCCTTTTCGAAATCACTTGCTGAAAATAAATTAATTGATCCACCAAGAGAAACTGTCACCAAATGATTGTTTTGCCATAGACAACCAACTAGCATGTCATCCAATCCGCCAGAGCCTGGACAAATGAATGTTTGTTTCACCTTCCCATTACCATCATCAAATATGTCCCAAACTTTTGCTGTTTTGTCAGCAGAAACTGTTAGCACCTACAAATATGGCGATGACAAAAGATCAAAAGGATAATAAATATATTATATATGGTATCAGAAAACTGATAATTGAAAAAGGAGCGGAACGGAAGTTTTCAATTGAAACTTAACAATAGAAAACTGAATGAGAGGATAAAAAATGGATTGACTTTCTATTCATTAACTTCCTTTTTCTCCTTTCCAAAAAATGTAGAACTAAACGTCAAGAATCTTAGATCCCATCTTTATGGGCAACATAATAGAGCATCTTCAGTTTCCAGTGGAGTTTCAACGTAATCCTCAATCATTTTTATCGAATTGATGTACAATGATTTGGAAAGTGGAAAATCACTAAGTTAACTGTAGGTCAATATAAAAAGATGATTGTTAGCCCCACATTTACCTGTTTACCGTCTGGACTCCAGCTGACTGCATATATGCTACCCTTGTGACCATCCTCAGCGGAAAGCTCCCCAATTGTCTCTCCAGTTTTCCCATCAAACACTAGACACGTTTTATCAGAGCTCACGCTGATAAATTTGCTGCCATCTGGAGAAAACCTTACGCAATTGACAAAGTTTGAGTGATTCCTGGCAATTAAATAAACAATGTCCTTAATGAGATCAAACACAGAAGGCCGTCATTCCAATATAAGGCGAATTTGATAAATTTACTATTCCTGAAGATCTTCGCAACATGTATAAAATCAAGAAAGCAAATTAACGCAGGATTCCCCAACACTAGGTTCCACAAAGTATAAACCCATTATAATAAATGATAGATGGATACATCAATGGGTGATCAAGAAGTTATAAATAATGACAGAACCATCATTCTACTAAAGATTCTCCATTTTCAAAAATAGGGGATAATGACCAAGGTGATCATAAAGACAAAAAACTAAGCAACTCTCAAAGAGATTTTTCACTGCTCAGATAATCACTAACTCAATTCCGGTATCAATCCCTAGAGGATGCTAGAGGAAAAAAATAAAAGAAACTTATGAAAGCATGCAAACCTGTGAGATGACTTAAATTTAAATGGTGGCCCCTCGTAGAAATTCACCAGAAAATCCTCTCCACACGTGACAATGCGATATGGTCTTGTAGGCTTAAACGCACAGCTTAATACACGCCTTGAATGTCCATCAAATTCCCCAACGTTTGTACCTGAATCCCACCTAAATAATAAAAAATTGCATCAAATCCTTCGCCAAGATTAACAATTTCAATTAATGTAATGCTATAGATAAGCAAAATGCTAATATATAAAGGGGCAAATTCTCAGTCCTGAAAGATCATAATCCCTCAATGTCAAGGCCAAGTAAATGGCATATCTGAGAACACTATACCTAGACCAAGATAAAACTCAATGGACGACTGAAGTTTCAGTACTTTCTAAAAATAAAAATCGTCAAATAGAGGTAGCTACAAACTGTCCTGTAATTCAGATGCACATGAGACTAGTTAAGAGCAGCGGTTTTAAATATTTCAATACATAATCTTCACAATTTCCACGGTATAAATATCTCATTATTCATTAATCCTAAAGAAATGAAGAAAATCAAAAGGCAGAACAAAAAAAAACAAACTGACATGAAAGCACGGACGAGCGACTTCCCCTTCCCATCGCCGCAAGCAACGATTCTCAACCCGTCGGGAGACCATTGCAAATCATCGATTCTTCCTGATAAGACCTTGAATTCCTTCTTCAGCACAAAACCGGTATGAGTTCCCCAAATCCTCACGGTCCCAGACACATCCGCAGACGCGATCCACTCTCCGTTGGGGGAAAATCTAGCCACAGTTGCCGGATAGCCATGCTCGGCGTAGACAGAAACTTCGAGAGGCTTATCTAAATTGAGAATAATGACCGATCGGCCATTGGTGTAGAGAATGGTGTTAGATCGTGGATGACCGGAGATGAGAATTCCTCTGCCTCGCTCCGTAGATGGCACACAAGCGTACGTCTCAGAGAGCTCAGGCATTGCTGTGATTGCGAATTTCTGCGAAGAATGATGAGAAAAAGAAGTAAATGGAGTCGACGAAGAAGAGGGGTTTGAAGAACTTGGTTTTTATATACTTGCGAATACGCGCGCGTGTAACCCAGATGTAGGAAGAACAGATCTGATGCTGATAAGCCTCATGGTAAGTCTATGTAAATCTGACACGAGGCTGAACTAAGTGTAAATAGAGGAAAAAGAACTTCCTTTTAGCGAGGTTAATGCTAAAAGCTTAGATTTACTTTCTTAATTGTAAATTTTTATTTTACTTTATTAAACTCATACAAAATAAAAAAATTATTTATTTATAATTTATATTTTTATTACAGTTATTAATAAATATGTTAATTGAATTATTTTTTATCATTAAAATTAATAAAAAAAATAGAATTATAAATAAGATGGATACGGTTATAAACCGACACCTGAACTAACAATTCAAAGTTAGAAATCAGAATTGAAATCAGAATTAAAATAGAATTGAAATCAGAATTCAAGGTTTTGGATTTTTCAAACCGACACCTGAACTTACAATTCTGATTCTGTTCCGGTTATAAACTTGTTTTATTTTATATTTTAAAAAAAATTAAAATATAACAATAAAATATATTTTTTATTATATTTGAGTCGAGTTTTAAGTAATCATGCAGATTTATAACTAATTTTAAGATTTATATCAGCTTTTATTAATATATATTTACAGTTTTTATTCTTAAAAACCTACAACGACCGATAAACTATAGTTTTTTAAAAATTAAAACTAAAATATGCTTAAAACTGGCAATTCTAGTCCATTTTACGATTACGGTCCGGTTATGCCCACCCCAAACAAAAATGTGTAACAAAGTCATATTTTAAACATAAGTGCATACAAAATTAAGTCATTTGATGATAAAACCCGACCATTCAATCAAAGTACAAGAAAAAAGCAAACACGAAATATGCGCGGGTGATTATAGGCCCTTCGAACCGGGAAGTTCAATCCATTGCAATTGAATCTCAACTTCACCGGACTCGACGTTTTTTAGCCTAAGGCAAAGATCTTGAACGACTTTCCCGTCGCTCCAAACCACGGAGCTCTCTTCTGACAAACAATTTTGTCGAGTCGGTCGAACATTCGAAATTACCGTACCGCTCGGAACCGCTCCCAAGTTCATCTTCAATGCTTCCACATACGCTTTAATGTCAAACTCGGCCTCTCCCATTTTATCGTCCATGCTGAACGTGTCGTGATCATACACTATCTGCACTCGTATTTAATCATTTTTTCCTAGTTATCGATTTATCAAACCCATTTCGGTCATTTCACTTTGAAATCAAATTTGAAATTTACCAGCTTGACAGGAAGATTGGGGTCCGTGACAGAGAGAGTAAGATCTTCATTCCATTGGGGATTTACGTTCTTATGAATCACTCGAGTCCTTAATTTCTGCGTTAATTATAAAATAATTATAATATTATTTAAAATTCAGAAATAAAAAGAAATTACGTATTTACATGCCTGTTTGCCCATCTTGACGACGACGTATGGATCGCTGCTCCGGACGTCCCGAACCGCCAGATTAATGCCACGTTTTACTCTGACCCTGAGCAACCCAAGCAGCCGATCCATCAACGATGACCGGCCACCGGTTCCAGGGCTTTGCGAATCCACCATTTTATATTTCTTGAATTTTTCTATTTTTGTTTCAAGGGTTTTGTAAATTCAATTCCTATATATATACGGTGAGAATAAACGCAAAAATAGAGGCGACCGGTAAAACAAAAAAGAAAAGGTGAGGTCCCGGGATCAGATGACGTTTTTGCCGGTTGAGGAGAGAGAGGAGACTGGCCGGAAAAACCAGAGGAGAGAGGCCGTGAGTTTCGTTTGTTTGAACTGTCGAATAATTTGGCAATTTACGTTTTTCTCCAATTAAAAAATTATTTTCTTTTCTTTTTTCTTTAAATAAATTTAAACCAGTACCCACTCTATCCTAAAATCTGAACCAGTACCAACTCCTAAATTTTTAGAATTGAACCGAAATCTTGGGTTCAAGGGTTTCAGGACGGGAGAAGACCGGGTCTCCCGGTCTGATACATTTAAAAATATATAGATGTAACGAAATAAATATTTTTTTATTCAATTCAGATTAGAACTATTGTGAACTTTTTATTGTAGGGTTAGACTTAGAGGTGGACAAGAGCCGGTCCAGTCTGGTTTTATCTTAAAATAGAATTGAAATCAGAATTCACGGTTCTAAATTTTTCAAACCTACATCATAACCAACGATTCCGATGCGGTTCCAGTTTTAACCTAGTTTTATTTATAGTTAAAAAAATATATAATAATAAAATATTTTTTATTATATTTGGTTCGGGTTTGAAGTAATTGGACTGATTAATATCCAAATTTAAAATTTACATAAGATTTTATTAGAATTTAGATCAGATTTTACTCCATTTTTAAAACTTTTTTGACCTACGGTTCCGGTTCTGGTTTCACGGTTTTTTACCTATAAAGACCAAAACCGGCCCATAAATCACGGTTTTTTAAAAATTAGAACCAAGATCTAACTAAAATCGATAATTCTGATCCGATTTGCAGTTTTTGTCCGGTTTTGCTCATCCCTAGTTAAACTCTCGAGGACAATTGCATACTGATCTTTCGGATTAGTGCCTATTTTTTGGGCGGGCCCAATCTCGTTAATTTGAGCCTTTGGGCCTCTGGAGGACTAATTGGGCCTTTCGGCTGAACTCGATTTGAGGATAGTAAACCAAAAATAAACCTAAATTAGCTGTTCTTGGTGTGGATAAGCTAAACCGTAATCGCATCAGTTTCAAGTCCTCACCCGTTACCAAACAAAAACGTTACGAATCCAGATCCAAGATCAGATTATTGAAATGTATGTATTCAGAATCTAAGTGTAGATCTAATCATCCTATTTTTTTCGCAATTACTATTTTAAAAAATTAATATAAAATTCAAAAATAAAATAAAATCTTGGTGACGTCAGAGGAATCTTGCAGACAAGATGCATTATTGATTGTACGAGTTCAAGTGGACCCTCAACTGATTCCAATCAATCAATATTATATATTTTATTAAATCATATTTCAAAATCTACGGTAACAGCATCAAAATTAGAAGATATATTGAATTTGAATTCAACCAATTATGTCTTGAACATTGCTAGTAATCGAACGATAATATTACAAAAAACAAGTAGAATCGAAGAAAAAAGTTTAGTAAGTGCATTTTGCAAATAGAATCGTATATGATTTTATACCGATCATAATTGATATAAATAAAATTTAAAGGATCCAAATTGAGGCAGGGTAGTTTTTCAATGGATGAACAAGTAAAAATCAAAGATTTTTGCATGGGATATGTGATCGTGAAGGAACAATGGGGAGTGTCCAAATCGAACATGCAAAACATGGTTGTGGTAAAAAAATGATTTTTATTCGAAGATCACGAGAAAGATGAACATTTACAGGACGTGCAAATGTGTCTGCCTCATGTTTTATAAATGGGCGTTGAATGCATGCCCAAATTCTCCACACAGAGCTACCATTTTCGGCCGTTCACGGTGTCGAATGTAACAGAGAGCCCGAGCTCACAACCGCATTTCCCGGAGCTTTTCCAGATCTCGATACCATTGAGGGTTCCTAGCTTTTCCCCTACTTTCCTCCGCTCTCAACTCTCGATTTTCAATTCTCCTTCAATCTTTCAGTTTCGATCTTCCGCCATGGCCGCCATTGCTGAAGGTTTTCGTTTCTGTTCTCTTGATTCTTTTGTGTTTGCTTAAGATTCCAATGTGGTTCAATCTGGGTTTATTTTGTATATTTTGAAGAGCGTGAGGTGCAGAAGAATTACTGGACTGAGCATTCGGTAAATTTGACTGTGGAGGCTATGATGCTCGACTCCAAAGCCTCTGATCTTGACAAGGAAGAGCGTCCTGAAGTAATTTCTCTCACTTTCTCATGATTCACCCTTTTGATGTGATTCCACTTTCTTGCATTTCCATGTTCGTTAACATTAAGTGATCGGGAATAAACTGATGTGGATTTTTTTTATTTATATAAATTATCACGATTTGAAGTTTTCAAGATCTGTAGCTGTTCCAATAACCAGACGTTACTTCCACTTTTCACACTATTGCTCTTCATAAATAGCTTCACATTTTTGGTTTGTTTTCAAACCTGAATCTGGCTAATTTTAGTTTTCTACGATTATTTCATCGAAAACATTTGTGGGTATTGGACAAAACATCAGAATATTGGTCAAATCCAGTCTTTTTTTATGTCCGAATCATTGAATCTGAAATTTCAAGAAAGTCTGCTGAGATCTCGTCCACTTAGCTCCCTTTCGTAGTTCTCAACCACGAATATGTTTCCATCTCTTTTTATGGTATTTTGTGATTGACATCCAGTACTTTTTAAGCAACCTCAAGAACAGTTTTTATGCATAAACAGTTTGATTTTTGTATGAATACTCTGATTTTGATTGTGGGTTGAAGTTGATTTGATCATTTCTTGAAAGATCTTATCACGTGTATTCTAGTTTCTAATCTGATTTTTGAGCGAGACAATCTTTTACTGGTGATGAGTCTCCAAGTACGATATCATGATATATTATCAATAATGTCATACGCTTAAGTGCTGAGTTTTATGTGAATTTAATCATTATAATTCTTAACTCTCATCAAAATCATGCCGCTGAAAGTAAAAATGACGCTTAATTAATCGCCCAACAGGTTCTATCCCTGCTTCCTCCTTATGAAGGCAAATCCGTGTTGGAACTTGGAGCCGGAATCGGTCGTTTTACTGGTGAAATAGCTCAGAAGGCAGCCGAAGTCATTGCTTTGGACTTCATCGATAGTGTAGTAAAGAAGGTAAAAAAAAAACAATTTGCTTAAAATATTGTCAAAATGGAAGCATCCATTCTGTTTTCAAGTGTAATTTCTTTGCATCTTCTTGTTGTACCACTTTCAGAATGAAACCATCAATGGGCACCATAAGAATGTCAAGTTTTTGTGCGCTGACGTGACATCATCGGACCTGAATATTTCTGAAGAATCATTGGATTTGATATTCTCCAATTGGCTGCTCATGTATTTATCAGATAAAGAGGTAACAAGAGGAGAAGAACAACTAGTAATCTACTTTTTTCTAATTAAAGCTACAATGATAAATTGGGTCACAGGTGGTGGCTTTGGCAGAAAGGATGCTCAAATGGCTCAAGGTTGGGGGCTACATTTTCTTCAGAGAATCTTGCTTCCATCAATCCGGCGATTCTAAGCGAAAGCGAAATCCAACCCACTACAGAGAGCCCAGGTTTTATACCAAGGTTTGTTTTTTTTTTTCAGTACTGTGATTGTTGTTCAACTCTTTATTCATTTTGATATTCAAATTGTGATTGGTTTATCAATAGGAATATAGAATATAAGATAACAGACCTGATAAGGAGATTCTGGACGTGATTAATTGATTGTATTATGCTCGATTTAGGACAGTGATAGGACCCAGAAGACGTATGCTAGGGAAACTTGAGGGTTCCCAAACCAGAGAGATTTTGAAGGCTCTCTAACCTCCACAATTAATCACTACCACCATGATCACTCATTGTATCCCCTCCTACTCGATTTATAACTTCACTAGCAGTTAACCTCCGTTTAATCACCATTAAGCTCTATTAGCTATCTAATACCAACTACGATTAACCTCCATCAACTTCTATTATTAACTACTTCTAATATTGCAGTTATACCTAACAGACATTTTTCAAATTTGTTTCTTTTAGCTGCGAGTTGAAGTTTGTATGTTTTCCTTAAAGTAGAGAGAGATCGAAATTAAACTAATTAGTATTAGAAAACTCCGAACAGCGAGACCGATCGATAATAGTGAAATTAATTTTGTCTCAAAGACCAGGTAGTTAGAGAAGGTGGCAAAACATATGATCGTATGTATTAAGTTTTGTTTTGCTCTTTCTTTCGTTATTGTTATTGTCCAAAATATGTTTTTTACACTGAATATTGGTTGCAAAGGTGGATTATCTTATTTTTATCAAATTGACTTTGAAGAATATTGAATAATAATCCTTATCCAGGTATTCAAGGAATGCCAGATGCAGGAAATTTCTGGAAATTCCTATGAACTATCTCTTATTGGGTGCAAATGCATCAGGGCCTACGTGATAAACAAGAAGAACCAAAATCAGGTTGTTGAATTTTGCATGTTTTGATTTTCACTTACTACCCCGGATTAAAGTTTTAAACTTTGATATTGGAATTTTACAGATCTGCTGGCTGTGGCAAAAAGTCAGTTCAGAAGATGATAAAGGCTTCCAAAAGTTCCTAGACAACGTCCAATACAAAAGCAATGGCATTCTGCGTTACGAGCGCGTGTTTGGCCCGGGATTCGTGAGCACTGGAGGGATAGGTAACATTTTGGTTATCGTCTCAGACAATTCTCTGTTTTCCAAACTTCTGAAACAAATGGATGGATCTTTGTATACTGAAATTTGATCTTTGAGCAGAAACGACGAAAGAATTTGTGGGGAAGTTGGAGCTCAAGCCGGGGCAGAAGGTTCTGGATGTCGGTTGTGGCATCGGCGGAGGCGACTTTTACATGGCAGAGAGCTTTGATGCGGAGGTCCTCGGCATCGATCTCTCCATCAATATGATATCTTTTGCTCTCGAGCGAGCAATTGGACTCAAATGCTCAGTCGAATTCGAAGTAGCCGATTGTACCAAAAAGACATATCCGGATAACACTTTCGATGTCATATACAGCAGAGACACCATTTTACACATTCAAGTATGGCCTCTCCATCTTTCATAAAGATCTGGTTTTTGATGAACAAATTTCGTTATTTACGATCGAAACTCGCGCAGGATAAACCGGCATTATTTAGATCCTTTTACAAGTGGCTGAAGCCAGGAGGAAAGGTTCTCATCACTGATTATTGCAGACGTCCTGGAACTCCTTCACCAGAATTTGCTGAATATATAAAGCAGAGAGGGTATGATTTGCATGATGTAAACGCCTACGGTCAGGTACGATCACTCGATAATTATTCTTTTCTCGAATATTTTCCCGTAACGTATCTCTTTCAACAAAACTTGTCGATGATTTACTATGATAGATGCTCAGAGAGGCAGGATTTGACGAGGTCATAGCGGAGGATCGCACGGATCAGGTTGGATGGTTGTAAACAAAATTTAAATTCTAGACTAAAATACTTAAACTTTGGAAATTCTTAGTCGTGTTATTCGCTCGTTGTTGCTGAAATTACGATATTCCGTTCAGTTTTTACAAGTTCTCCAGCGCGAATTAAATGCTATTGAGAAGGAGAAAGATGCGTTCATCGCAGATTTTTCCGAGGTGGTGTCGTTTAAAATCGATGTATTCGAATTATCTTTTGAGCTGCTTTTCGATCTCTCTTACATGGTGGGTTGATGATTAATTTGCAGGAAGACTACAATGACATAGTAGGTGGGTGGAAGGCCAAGCTGATCAGAAGTTCTTCCGGGGAGCAGCGATGGGGCCTGTTCATCGCCCAGAAAAACTAATTCCGATCTCCGATGACCCCTTTCCGGTTGTTGCTTGAATTAAACTCGAATAAGACGATTTGGTGTCGATGATTAGGTGCCAAATTGATGGAAGTTTCGCAATGTTCGGTTTAGTTTAATGGAGTCATCAAGCCTTGCTATAGCTTGATCTTTTCCCGGATATTGTCTATGATATTATGCTTGTAAATTTCACGGATAAACCGAGTATTTTACCGTCTTTTTATGAAAATCGAACACCCGAAGAAAACCAAATCGGTACTGCTTTCACCTCCGATAACTTCGAACCTAATGTCTCATTATATTGAATTATTTGGGTCGATATGCGATATCAAAGAAGAAGGTTATTGTTCTGGATAAGTTTCGATCTTTACCGGGTTTCGTCTTCGTCCCCAATTTTTCGTTTCGATCTTTAGGTTTTTTTGTGTCTATTGTCGAATAAAAACATCAATCGACTTTCGAGACAAAGTTTGTTTTCTTTGACGATTTCCTTCGCACATTGATCCTATTAGGGAGAAGGGGCATTACTTTCATTTACATATTTTTATCGTTAATTTGTTCTGCATTGTTTTATTGTACTCGCCCTATCGTTTTATCTTAATTTCAATGTTCGCTAACTATTGGCTTCGAGCCGTTTCTATAATAATAATATTATATTAAATTGTCGAAGTTAAATGTGAAATAATATGACTTAGGTTAAAAATGAATAATACGTTATATCGAAATATAAATGCATGGTTCTTCGTTTAAACTAGGGATATTGGATAGAAACTATGAGCAATCTATATTTTTTTTTTATTGAATTAGAAATTGGATATATGCTAATAACAATGTATTTATTAAGGGTAAGCATGGGCTCGTCTGGTTTCGTTTTATCTCAAAATAGTACTGGAATTCATGGTTCTGGATTGTTAAAACCAAAACCAACCGTTCTAGTTTCGTTCTGGTTTTAACCTGATTTTATTTTATATTTAAAAAAATATATATATAACAATAAAAATATTTTCTATTATATTTAGTTCAGGTTTTAAATAATTTGGCAGATTTATAACTAATTTTAGAACTTATATTAGGTTTTATTAGGATTTGCGACGGATTTTACTCGATTTTAGAATTTTTTTAATCCACGGTCCTGATTACGGTTTTATAGTTTTTTACTCCTAAAGATCGACACTGGCCTATAAATCACGATTTTTAAAAAATTAAAACCAAGACCAAAATTAAAACTGACAGTTCTAGGTCAATTTGTAGTTCTGATGCAATTTAACTTATCCCTAGTATTTATCACTAGATATGCATTTATTAATTTAATTATATAATTATTTTAATTAAACAAGACTTGTTTTTTTTTATATTTATTTTCTTTATTTTTGGAGACTGAATTCCAAAAAACCAGCCAAGAAGTAAATGCAATCAATCCCTAGTAATATATCAAAACCTACCCATTAATGGCTCATAAACTTGGTCCAAATGCATTTCAAAGCAATCTTCAATCGAAACGCACGTTAAAAACAGCATAATTTTTCAGATCTTCCCTAGTTCTTCGGTGGAAGAAATTCGAAGAACTGAGGGGAACCCGTGACTCCGTCATTGTCGCCGGAAAAAGTCGATATCTCAAACTCTTTCCGGCCATCGTCTTGGTCGTTGCGGTTGCAGTTACCACTGCAGAGAGGAAACAATTCTAGGGTTTCTGATTGATCAGGGTTTTGACAGTAATATTCTTGATTGCTCATAAAGTTCATCAGTTGCAGACCATTTTCTCTGTATGGTGGAGCCATATTTCTTGCTGCTACCAAGCTCCTCCTGCTGCTGGCGTTTATGAGTTGGTTGGGGAGAGATAAAGGACGAGAAGAAGCCTGCATCAGCTGCCACGTGGAATTCCTTTCTGCTAAGTTTTTTCTATGGAGTAATTCTTCTTCTGCCCTAGATTCTGTACAGATTGATCCTTTTGCTGCCCTTTGTGTTGAAATAGACTCCTGGATGAACAGAAAAATCAAATATATTCAGCTAAGAATGTTCGAACATCGACCCAGAAATCATTCAAATACACAAGAAAATCTACGAAAATATCGATGTCAGAAAACTTTCCCGAAACCCATCGTTTTGACTAAAAATCAACTTTATCCCACTCGAAATCCATGGCAGATGGAGGAGAAAAAGGCGAAAACTGAACTAGGGTTTGCATTTCCATTTCAGTGTCAGGATTATGAACACGATTTTTTTAATAACAAAGATTCAGTGTTTCGGAATCACTGAGTTAGAAGAAAAAAAATGAAAAAAGGCTACACAGAGACCGACAAAATTAAGAGCAGAGTTTGCATGAGAATGGCACCGACAATGGAAGAAAAAATCAGCTTTTAAAACCCTGTGCATTTCCCGACATGTTCAAAAAGCCTATAATTCCTCTTCTTCTGCTATTTTACTTTTCATAAAACCTTTTAACCAGGCAATAACATGAAATATAGGAGAACCATGCGAAAATTACCAGGCTCTTTTTAAAGATCTAAAGAAGTAAGAGCAGAGAAAAAAAAGAGGAATCCATTAAACCTCTGAAAGTGCACTGCAGTTTGTCAATGGTGGCCTGTTCTTCGTCTGTTCATCTTCATAAACTGCCCTACTTGCACCTTTACAGAAAGAAGAAAACCTCAAATTTACAGCTCGAACCATGCCCACTGAAATGGGAAAATTAAAGTGAGAATAATGGAGCCTTTACCAGTATCTTTGCCTTTGAGAATTTGGATATCTGGAGGAGGAGACTGGGGGGTTGATTCCAGTTGACGGCGTCGTTTTTGACGTTCTCTAGCCTTGTGATTCTGAAACCAGTAGAATACGTTTTTACCTTCGATCTTTCCGTACCGCCGGAGCTGTGAAGTTATGCGTTGAATTTGCTCGGCTGACGGAGTTCGAGTCCCTCTTCTGTACAGTTCTTCCAGAGCTCTCAGCTGCTCCGGCGTAGGGTTCCACCGGGAACTTATCACCACCTGTGGACCATTGTTCACCTGTCTCTTACTCTCCTCGCTATTATTTGCTGCAGCACAAAATACAAAACATTCTTGATTCATAGAGGAGAGAGAGTGAGAAGCTAAACCTGAACTTCTCTCTAGAAATCAAACGTAATTGAGAAGAAGAGATGTAGAGAGAGAAAGAGGGTGTACTACAATGGTGAAGGTGACCCAAAAAGTCATGGCCATGGGTACGGTTGAAAGACGGGGGATGTGCAGAGGAAGAGGAGCTAACTGAAGGGTTATGGCGAGGAACAAGAGTCCTAAGCTTACGGCCATTGAAAGAGTCATGGACTTCGAACTCTCTTCCACCAGTGCAGCCCATCATCCACATTGTAGCAGATCTTTTCGAAACTAGGGTTTCTGCCCTTGCCCTCACACACTCCGATGACAATAAAAGAAGAAGAAGAAGATGTTTTAACACGCCAACTTGGATCTTCCCATTTTCAAGTCTGCTTCAGTTTTCTAGGGTTTGTTGTGATTTGAAATCAAGAAACGAGAATGGGGGAAGCAGAAAGTTGTGGGTAAACAACACTGAAAAAGATGAAATACGATGTGATGGATGCGAGGGAGCTGAATATAGAGAGATAAAGAGAGGGGAGAGAGAGGGAGGAATGGATATGGGGGATTGGAAAACCGGCACATAGAGCTATGTACCTACTACTCGAGAAAGTAGGAAGAGGGTTTATATATAGTAAGAACTGACTCTGCTAGAAAGTAGAAACAACCATAGTTTTGAAAAAGATATACCTGAGCTTCAAATCTTTGGAAGTATTTGACTTACATACATTGAGATAGTCGGAGAGAGAGAGAAAGAGAGAGCGAAAGCGAAAGAGAGAGAGAATGAGAGAGAGGGAGTGAGAGAGAGTGAGAGAGAGAGAATGAGAGAGAGAATGAAAGAGAGAATGAGAGAGAGAGAGAGTGACCTTTCTTCTTCCTTTCCCTACATTTATTGTTCTTCTCATGTCTCGTACCTCTCATTCTCTGGGTTTTTACTAATCAAGTTTCTAAGTAATTCTACTTCTCTCAAATCATCTTCACTGTTGAATTTGCTCATTTACCATGAAATTGGAGAATATTTGCAGCAAATATTTCAAATCTTTTTCATAAAATTTGTACTTTGAACTTGACATAAAACCGGTAAGCAAAGAGTATGAAATGAAGGTGCATATTGCCCAAAAATTATGTCATTTGATCTTCAACTCTCACAAAAATCGATAACTTCTCGAAAAAAACTTGATCGATACGACGAATTAATCACTCATCAAGCCCTAAGAATGAACAATATCTTAAAAAATGAGTTCTAAATTATGGAAACAAAAAGAGACTTGAAGCCTTTAAACGGGACAATAATTACACATAGCCCCATCGGCATCTTCTCCTTTCTTGCTCGTGTAGAATTGATGGGCGTCCTCGTCTCTGAGGCCATGCCCTGCATTCATGCAGATCCGTCTCTATCTCTCACTCGAGAGATGAGTCATTCCATCATGATATCAGCAAAGGTCTCTTCTGTAGCTTTGTAGAGAGAGAGAGAGAGAGAGAGAGAGCCAGTGGGATGCCCGGAGAAGAAGATGGAAGGCATAATAATTGATGAATTATTTCAAGCTGGTGTTGGATAGAGAACCCTAGTTATTGTCTTCTGAAACCTACTTTCTGTCTCTATTTATCATTTCTGTCACCAATATGCATGGAATAAACGATCCATCGCTCTCTCCCACTCCTCTAAATTTAATCCTTTTTTTTAAATATTTTTAATGCTTCGAACCCAATCGGTGCTCGACTGCATGAATATAAAATTAAAAATAATATAATCAGATTGAAAGAAATCCATCGCTTAAATCTCAACTATGACTACCCTGTGAGAGAATGATTATTTTGCATTAAAGTTTAATCAAATTAGGGCACGGCCAATCTAGCTCGATTTTATCGTGAAATAGAATAAATATTGGAACTCACAGTTTCACATTTTTAGAACCGGAAGCGAAATCAACAGTTTTAGTGCCGTTCCGGTTTTAATCTAATTTTTTTTATTATATTTGGATCGGATTTTAAGTAATTAGAAATATTTATAACTAATTTCTATATTTATATCGGGTTTTACTTGGGTTGGAGTTGAAGTTTACTCGATTTTAGAACCTTTCAACAAAACCAGTTTAAAACAGACGGTTCCGTCTGATTTGCCCGCCTTGCCATTATCATAGTTCTTCCTCATTGATAACAATTGCGTTTTGGATAATAATTTAAGCATAAGATCAAGACAATTAAAATTATTTCATTAAAATTTAATATAAATTTCTAATTTGTAGCAAAATTGTCAAACAATTGCTCATCGCGTAGCAAAAAAATAATCTTAATAGATCGAACAAAATGCAACATAAATAGGGTTAAAAAGTTGCAGTATGGTCAACATCAAACAAGAATGCGATTGCCACAAATTGTCTGGAATTTATTAAAAGTGGTCCTCAAACTACCCAATGTTTGCAGATAATTGAAGTGAAAGCTATGCACATGTGTCATATTAATAAAGAAATTGATTGAATCGAATAAAAATTATCTACTCCACTCGTTTCAACACCAGATTCGTGTGTAAAAGCGCCAACAACTCTTGTGATAACTTTTTTATGTTGTAATTAATCTTTTGGAACGATTTGGAGCCCAAACCCGACGCCTTAGCAACCGGTCAACACAGAATAGCTCTCAGGAATTTCTTCGGTCGACACCATGGTCGAGCAGTCGACACCTTCACCGGAAAATCTTAATCGACATTGCAGATTGGATCTTTTAAAATACGACTAGCAAATTTTACAGTCTATATTTGTTGGGAATATGTGATTGACAAGAAAATATATTTGAACACGTGAATAAATTTTGTATATTTATCACTACGTTACAATATGTAGACTTACGTTATTTGTGAGTATCTATCATTGGCAGCAAACCCGGCTTTGGCTTTGGAGGCAAGGAAGGAGATCCCATCGTTGATTAGGTCAATGCAACTGAACAAGCTTGTTACTGCTTTCAATGAATGTAAACTTACATTGGATTCGGTCGAAAACCTTGAAAACCGAATCAGGCCATGAGTAAAAACCGACTCAAATCCAATTAAAACCCTACCAAACCAGTTATAATGCAGCTCAAACCCGAAACCAAGAAAACCCAATTAAATACAACGAAAAATATTTATATTTTTTAATTTTCATTAAAATTTATAACGAAGCAAAAATCTGAAAACCCGACAAACCTAATCGCAGAACTCAGTTTGGTCTGGGTGGGTTCCCCTGCCCAAACTATGCAGGCGTGATTCTAAATTTTCGAAACCATGGGTGGGTAGGCCTGTTCATAACCGGGTTGGAAATGAACCAAACCGGCTTGTACCCACCCGTGAACGACACATAAATGTGCAAAAAACCACGAGGATAAAATAAATCTGCAGTCGGGTGATTCAATTTACGTGAATTTACAAAGACGAAAAAAAATATAAACTGTCAAAAAAAAGAACAGAAATCAAAAAGATGGCAAAGTTTTTTGGATTTAGAACACAAAAAAGGTAGATTGATGCATCAGATTTTGCCATTTTGGCAACTATTTCCACAAACTGTTTGCAAAACTTCCTTTTCTGATCGTTATTTCTTCTTCTTTTTGGTTCACCCAGCAATGAATCTGTACAGAAATTCACCACAAAAAAACAGCAAGTTCTTGGCAATGGCTCCTTCTCTCCACAACAAAGACAATCACCACTTGTCGTTCGATGCTTTCATCTTCGTCCGATGCCATTTTCAATGCAGTTCAACGCGCTCGGGTTTGACCGATTCCCGTAGTTGCGCTTTAGCCGACTGAAGATTCTGCAACTCGAGCCGATCTTTGAGATTGAGAGCTGTTCATAGGCTTCTGCAATGGCTTTAGAGCAGCCATTATCTCAGCAAATGTGGGTCTCAGTTTTGGATCTCTACAAAATCTCAAATACATTACAAAAAACAGTTTTTTGACAAAAAACACATTAACATTCAAACTGTTGAGCCATTTCGTCATTGCTGTCAGGTTTATCCATCAAATCCAACAAGTATAGATAGCCCGATTTTTTAAAGTTTACGACAATTTCTACCCATTTCAAACTAGTTTAAATCGGGATGAAAAATGTCGTATAAATGTGATGAATTTAAGGATAAATCGACAGCAATGCTCAGATCGATTATAACTTAACCATCATATAAATAGATGAATTTTCGGATAAGCTGATGAAAATACCCACGTTTGCCAACATTTGCTTATAATGTCTGCAATGGCAGGATCCATATCGTCCGGAATGTCGAGCCGACGATGTTGGAATCCAACCGCACCCACAACTTGCATCGGGTTCATGCCTCCCCAAGGCTGTCGAAGTGTCGACAATTCCCACAATATCACCCCGTAACTAAAAACGTCACACCTGCAAATTGATCGACGGAGAATTTAAATATAACTTGCAACGAAATCCAATTTGATCGATCATCGAAGATGAGACCGTGAATGGCTTACTTTTCGTCCGCAGGTTCGTTTCTTAGCACCTCCGGAGCCATCCACTCGGCCTGAAGAACGGGATTACAACACAAATCGCTTGTCATGATACGTAATTATCTAAGGAAACTCCCACAAAACGTAAAATATAAAACAACAAAATCGGTATCAGAAGCGAAGTTAGATTACAAATGCTTAATTACTTACAGTTCCTGCCGTTGATTTTGAAGAGAGATATGTATTGTGCTTCATTCGCGATAAACCGAAATCGCATACCTAAATAACCAACGATAAATTCAGTTAAGTATAGATCAAAAATCAAAAAGGTGAAAGAGGTATAAACAAAAAAGGTCACCTTCACCACCCAATTTTTATCGACAAGAAGATTTGGCGATTTCAAATCACGGTGTACGATGACGGGACTGCAGTTGTGCAGATAATTCATCCCTCGAGCCTGAAAATGTAATCATCTCAAAAAGGGCTTATTTTTTACGAATCGTTTGGTAACAAAAGACAAAAAATTGTACCGCATCAAGGGCCATTTTTAAACGTTTTCGTTCATCGAGTTGGTTGTTAGGTCTGTGAATTAATCTGTACAAACTCCCTCTGAAATAAGGAAATAAATTCTTTAAGAAGACATAAAAAAAGAATCTTATCCAATGATTCTGGGGATTTTTTATTTATTTCTCCTCCATTACTTAGAAATAAAAATTAAATATCGATCACATACCTAGGAAGAAATTCTGTAATGATCGAAAGATTCGGAGCTCGGGTCACCGCTCCCATGAAGAGAACAACGTTGGGATGCCGAATTCTTTTCATTATCCGCACCTTTGAATTAAACAAAGGCAAAACATCTCAGGAAGAAAGATACAGATCATTTCTCAGTTTGTAAAATTTTCTTTAGGAAACAAAATAGAAAGAATAGAAAACTTGAATATTTCAAGAAAGATTTCTCTAGTGTCTGTATAAGTGTTTTCATCTGTTTACTTGCTGTTTATTTTTTATTTCAAAAAACGTTTTGAAAATACATCAAAAGGGCAATCGGCTACGAAGACACATCGAATAAAAAAGACATGTTTAAACGAGAAACTAAAATGAGAGATTCGAAGCTCGAACCTCGCCTTTGAATTCTTCTAGCATTTCACCTGAAATATCTTGGTCGAGAAACCTCTTCACAGCAACCTCCTGCATAACAGATTTGGTATGAGGTAGAAAGAGTAAAAATATCCTCAAATAAGTCCACAAAAGTTACAAAAAAACTACGCCCTCCAATAATGTCTGATGCTACATTCATGATCGTATGATTTGGATCTCAGATAAATCAGGATTTAAAGATTAAAAAGAAATGTCAAAGTATGCTACATGGTGAAATGAAAAGTTTTAACAAAGGAGACTAATAGACACGGAAGATCGGTTTCCACACATCGCATGCTGCGTGGGTTAAATGAGCTGAAAATCTTGGTAAATACTTAAAAATGGCATTTTCTACAAGAAACAGATAATCACACGCCCTTGGTACTGAAAAAGAAACATAGAAACAGAATCAGACATTAGACAAGCATTGAGCATAAAAAGATGAGTTTAAGTCATGGACAGCAAAACTAGCTTTTCAGCTACTTAGATGATTCAAAGGTTTTTAAGATGTATAAAATGTGAAAAAAATTGTTACAATTAGTCCAAACTACTTTGGATACACAGAAATGAATAACCAGAATTGTACCTGAACCCCTAATTCTTCGATACGAGTCATGTGACGCTACAATCACAGCACAACAAAGAAAGTTTATCTTTGTATCGAAAAGAATAAAAACTCACCGTTCCAAGCCAGTCCCCACGATATACCTCCCCATATGATCCTACAGAATAAGTAGTTAGATCAGTCAAAATCCTTAATTTTTTTTATAGAACAAAGCATAGATCAGTACCGAGTCCGATACGCTCACCCAAGGTGATTTCCTCCCATGCAATCTCACACTCGGCGACATCATCAAGTGTTGCATCAGACTTTGTGCTTTCATTCCCAACTGATCTATCTGATTCTCTCTCACCTTCTACAATCGCTCCCAACCCATCATTTTCCCTCACCCAAATGCCCATCTGTTCATAAAAAGCAGCATCTAGATCCATCTGCTCATACTGCTTACTCACCGCAGCCGTTGTGGCTACAACTGCAGCTGCGGTGGCCGTGGCAGCTGCCGCCACAGGAAGTCCAAGACCGGCGTCGGCACTTGACTTGGCCGCAGCCACCACCATGGACGATGCAACGACAGCCGCAGCAGCAGCCGCAGCTGCCGCTACTGGGACCTTTCGGCTGTACTTCCCGGGAACTGTGTCTGTCTGTACCAACATAGGCTGTCCAATTGGCTCCAAGCTGTCCCCTGATGAGTCTGCATGTTTGACATCCTGTGGCTTACCCGTAGGACTCGTTCTAAAGTTACCTTTTTGTTGCGGCAATGGAGGCAAAATATGACCTGGGTTATTATCGTTATGGCATGAATCTTCTTTGGAGCTAATCTGCTTCTTCATTTCGTCGGATTTGGTTTCGGAACTTGACATATCTAATTGATCGTTATAAATTTCTGTAAACAAGTTGGGAGGAGCTACAACCCCACTTTCAAGCAACACATTGTGGAGCTTCTGAGCCAATTGTGGATTATCTATGGCTGCATCAATCATATATTGTGAAACGTCTTTAACTTTCTTTCTCCGCACGGCTGGTGAGCTTACGCCTTCGGTCCACGAAGGAGATCGAGTATGTATGTAAGACCGGCCAGGCGAATCTTGCACTTGGGCCTTGTCTACACTGGATGAACTTTTTCTATAATCTGAATGTTTCTTCAATCCTTCCCCACTTTTGCTTGGGCCACTTTCACCTTCCTTTCCCGAAGAACCGAAATTTTCGAATGCTGATTTCTTATCCAATGTCCCAAAATCCGCATTTTCTTCAAAAGAACTCCCAATCCCACTGCTAGAAGACGCGACATGAGAGGAACCAGCATCTATAAATGGAGTGGGATGATACATAGATTCATCATATGCTACGTGTGGTAGAGCTGCATCAGCTGGAATAAGTGTCCCGGGATCTGCCATTAGATCAACAATGTACTCCCTGAAATTATTAAGGAACAGCATTTTCAGAAACATATTTCGGATTGCAACCATAATTTTTGCCAGAGCTTTAACGCACAAAATTAATGTTTTGACAATATAAGCATCAAAATCAAATAAAGAAAAGAACAGAACTAACAGCCAAAGGACTTGTCAACATCACAAAAGTCAAATTTGCTCAAGTAATTACCTTCCATCATCAATCTTTACAAAGTTCATAGCCACATCATCGAAACCGGTGTATTGATGTCCTTTCACCAATCGACATGGAATGCTCACACCATCTGCCAAAAGCTAAATCTCCACAAAATAATAAAAGGTTTGCAAGATATACATGAACTGCTCAAGAAAACTTCAAAAGACTAAAGCTACCAACAATGTCTTAATATAGTACATAACCTGATAATAATTAAAAACAATGACATATCGATCAAACAGAGGTTATATATCCAATACTATAATATTCCGAGTTTTCCATAACCAAGTAAATTGAGATTTATATACTTATGTACGCAAGGATATCAACAGAGCTTATAATACAGTGAAGGAGTTACAACCTCTAAAGTTTAAAGTTATTTCCAGCTTAGGGTCAGTCTCTGAAAATGTAGAAACAACGCATATGGGAGAAGTACCTTGAATAACAACGCACGATGACGAGCCAACCCAACTGTCAATGAACCGAGAGGCAAAACCAAGCTACCAAGAGTTGCTTTCAAGGTGTAACTAAGGTTTTTCCATTTTCTTGTCATCTTTTCAGGATCCCCAACTGGTCCTCCCATTTGGTTAGCAACTAATTCAGCAAGCTGTCGAACCAAAGTTCTATCTGCAAAAACAATACCATTTGACCGATTATTGATGACTATTTCCAAGGCCATCTGCTCTAGTTTGAGTAAGTTCGCATCAGCTGCTCTGTTGACCAGGATTGCTTCCCAAGTCACACTGTCTGACAATGGAGTTCCTTGCAGATCGACTAGAGATGGCATTCTATCTGAGGTAGATTCTGTTAAGACTCCATAGAGATCATAGAAGCCATCCATGATCTTATCGTCATAGCTAAGACAATTGTAATTCTGTGAAGCATGCATAAATCTACGATATGAGATCGGTTAGAAAGGAATATATCTATAAAAGTAATTGCAGAAAAAGGAAATTTTTTTTGTCAAGGAAGCATTTCTATTTCACGTTTAGTCACAAATATAAAGTAATGAGAATACATGTTACTTTTTGAAGGTGTTAACTATGAGAGAAAAACCTATGGCCTCAAGAAATAAATGGATAAATATGTATTACACCATCCATGTCTTTATATAGGTGCTCAAGATTGGAGTGAATAACATCATGGTGCAATCTTATCCAGAGCTTTGAGTGTATGAACTATTTTTTAGGTAATTTGGCTTCGTTGAAATGCTAATTTCTTCAAGGATAAAGAGCGCTAACTTCACTATCGCTACATGTACTAACGGCCAAGTAATTGAGGCCGAGCAAAAACACTATCGAACAAAACAAGTTAACGACAAAGACAAACCTACCCAGTAACGGTAGGCGATAACTTCAGCGGGAGTATTTTCAGGATCACAAGAGCCCAAACTAATCTGCTTCACAGCCTCAATCTGCACAGCTTCAGGATCTTCTCTAGCACTCAACTCCAGAGCCAACTGAATCTGATATTCTTCATCAACATTGGGATCTCTAGAGTTACTCGATTCAGATGCGGGCTTTGCAGTGTCCGAAACAATCTCTAAACCACTAGTGCTAAATGAATCAGAAGGTTCCATTCTCTCTCCTCTGACATGAGAACTTGATTGGGAGCTGTGACCGTGTCTATTGGTTACAGAGTTTATCCAATTTGATAGCCCTGAAAACGGCTTGTGCTCGGGATTATGATGGGACCTTGAGTTCAGCCTCTCAGGAGATGAAGTATGGGAAAACTTGTTTGTTCTTGATGAAGTTGACCCTTCTGCATTTTCTGATTGAGTGGAGACTATATGCAGCTTTTTGAGAAGGTTTTTCATACTATTTGGCCAAAAGAAGCCCACTTGAATGCTAAAGAAATGAAGATCTTGCAATACATATCACCATATCCTACAACTTAGCTTCAAAATTGACACAAAATAATCACAGGTAAAAGAAGTTTGGACCAATCAAAGAAACCCCTTTTTCAAAACTTGGTTTTTTGGCTCCATAACTGACTGCCCAACATCTCGCCAAATTCTCAAACCAGTGCTTCCATTAAAACGAGACCCAGGTGCGTGAATTGAAATTTAAACCCTCTATCCAGAAACAAACACAGTATGAACAGATAACTAAAGAAAAACCCAAAACAAATCTGCAACAACAATAAAAAACTTGGACTGAAATTACCTCAACTATCAGAATGAAGGGAAGAACAGAAAGAACTCCAGATTGAGGATATGGATCTTAGCTTAGAGATAAATAGAAAACAGGAAGAAAAAAGATAAAAGGGGAAGAGCACGGGCTGAAACAGCAAAAACCGGCAAGTGGAAAAGTAGGACCTCACAGAGAATGACCCACTCGATTGGAAGACGAGATTTCACGGTCGTCCCAGAAAAAAGCTCCTCTCCTCAGTCCCCCTCTCTCTCTAGAAATTTTCTCCAGTAGTTTCCAGTTTCTCCGCCTCTCACACTCTTTCTCTCTCTAACTCTCTCAAATCCCAAGAAGCTGACAAAAAATGAGTTGGGAAATTACCGTGAAGTTTAATGAAATGGAATTCGGAATAAACAACTGAAATCATTCGCCCAAGTCTCCAAATATTTGCTATTTTGAGAAAAGGGTTGTCGACCCAAGTGAGAAAAAATTAATGCCACCAGACAAAAACTGTTCCACCCCAAAAATGGTGACCTTTTTTCGCTTCAAACAACGGAAAACCACTAACCGTAGCCGACTCTGATCCATTTTTTGTCATTTATTTTCAACGCAATACATCTTCAAAGTTGACATTTTTATCGATTCATTGCAAAATTCCAAATTAAAAAAAAAACTTTGAAATTATCAGTATAATTTCATTACCAAGTTAATTAAAGAACATATCTTACATTAATGACGTCATAATTGCATTACACAGCCACAGATAAAGCCATTCCTAGCTGAAAAATATTAATTTAGAGATAAAGGTTTTTTTTTAGATATAAATGAGTGTGTTTAAGAGTGTAGAGCAGCTGTGACCCTATCTGCAAATAATCAATACAACTTTTTTGGGTTGACCTTTGATTTTGCTATAAATTAACATCTACCAAAGAAATTAGCATACCTTATGAATAAAACAACATTGACTTTTTCTACCATGAAAAAAAAAGAAATAAAATTCATTTTAAATGTCTAATAATTATGATAATAGTTATATTTATGGATAATTATCATAAAATTCATTTTAAACAAAATTCATTTTTGGGTAATTATCCCTCTTAATTTTTTTAATTAGTACTTAAAATTTTTAATTTTATTAATTAACTGACACTTCGAAGATCGTAAAATTGTAAATAAAAACTTAACGCCAATTTTTGTATTCATTGAGTTGCTCTTTTTACTCTTCTCTTTCAAAAAATTTCGATTATATTCTCTCGGTCTCGATCAATCTTGATCTCGCGCTCTCTCTTTATGCTTTGGTTAGGACTTTCTTTCTGACAATGTCGATTTTTAAGCCAAATCCCACTAAATTTCAAGAGGTAGAAGGTCATAGAGCCATAATTTTATTTCAGCTCCACCTTGCTTAAACTTCGGCAACATGGAATAACACTCGCATTGTTAATTCCGCAATTTTTAGCTCATCGAATAGCACTCGCATTTAAACATCGAAACCTGTGGGATCGGCTAGCTAGCTTTGACCAAAAAAATCGTCCACATCGAAGGATTGCTTACAATTATCATAGATGAACATGAAAGCTGTCGTAAAACAATCTACCTCTTGGTTATTCTTTTTAACTTTGGATTTCGGGTTCTTTGGACAACCCAGCAACTGAACCAATTACTCAAATTATTAAATATTAATAAATAATCTAAAATAAAATTATTAAAAAAAAAAATTAACCGAATAGAGAATCTGAGCAAGGTTGCAACAATTATGGTTCTGTATATCAGAACCGAAAATCAATCAGTTCGGTTCAGGTATAACAAAACCGACCCAAAGAGAATTGGTGCGCCCCTGATCCTAACAGATCGCTCAAGATGTTTGAAACAATCAGCATCCAAAATTTGCAATTTATTCAAACAAAATCATTGCTAGAATCAAAATCTTCAATGCATCATGCAATAGAAAAAATATTCATAATTTTTATAAAATCTAGAACCAAACCCTGAACCGGTTCAATCATTTACATAAACGCTGTTCCAAATATTTAGAACTGTGGGTCCCCAGGCTTGTTCAAAACCAAGGTGGAACCAGACCAAACCAGCTAGTGCCACCCCTACTAGATATATGGAAATTTTGTTTGACCATTCGAATTGAACCGATTTGAGCATCTATCACAAAAGTGATCCATAATTTTTATAAAATCCAGAACCAAACCAAAACTGAACCACGAAACCCAATTCGATCCAGGTTGGTTACCTGGCCAACATTTACAATTCAGCTTCTAACTATTTGGAACCGTGGGTCCACAGGACTATTTGGAACCAACGTGGAACCAGACTAAACCGGCTAGTACTCACCCCAAGTATATGCATTAAAATATGAGCAAACTTAATAAACTTAATTCATTGTTCAATTATGCTGCTCAAAACTTGATAAAATTGCACTAAATTTATCAAAAACACCCTAAGAATGGCTAAAATGATGCAAATTATCAGACACCCTAAGAATACCAGCAAAAGTACTTCGCACGATAGTCGATCCTGACCCCTTTTAATGACAAATTTCAGCCTAAATTTCGCTAAACAACAACAGACTAATATCACCATTGGTAAAATCCTCGACCTATCGACAAACAGTTATTTGAGTTACCTCCTAATGGCTTTACAAATTCACTTGAGTTTGATCTTTCCACGGCCCTGTTAGGTCCATTGCAGCCAGTCCGCCCAGTTCTTGTACAGCTGTGAGCATAGGAAATGCAGTTTCGCTGCTTAAATACGGTTTGATCACATCGACTGCATCCTTTACTTTTGCTTGCTGCAAGTCATATAAGTCAAAACATTAATATGGATTGCTATTGAGTATTGAGTGATGATAATGATATTCATCGCAATAATGATGATATTTAATCTTGTATTTAGCTAAACCACGATGCAGAGCAAATCGAAAAGAACAACCACGATTTAAGACTCACAAACTATCATTAACTAACCAAGCATCAGGAAATCGACAGATTTGAATTATCCATAATCTAATCTCTCTAAAACATGACTCGAAATCTAGGAATATAAAAATTCATTAAATTACCTAAACCTAATGACAAATCTGGGAATCTACAAGTCGGAACACTCTAAATTTAATCTTTTCCAGACGACATGACATGGCTAGCATGCAGCCAATTTCCACTACAATTACTAACTCATAAGAATGTGTTCTAGAATAACGAACAATGATTAGTATGTGTAAAAGACATTATTTACCTATTGTAATCGCGCTTTGGCCTTACGATGCTAATTTATATATGTCTTTTTGATTATATAGAATTGAAAACAGAGCTTAAAAATTATCGAGCTTACAAAGTAATCAAACTTCCTCTTGAGTTCACCGTATGCAACAGCGACTGGATCATGGGCATGCATTCCATTTCCAGCACCAAGAGGGTTCTGAACGATAAGAAAAAGTTTAGAAATTATCAATCATCTTAGAATATGAACTACTAAATCCGAAAAAACTTGATGAAGAACATCTTTTGGACATAAATTTCTGATCTTTCTGCATTTATTATCTTTGAAAGTTAGCACATTATGAAACATTGATTCAGATACATAAACGAGATGACAAATTTGCACAACCTCTTCAATGAACAGTGAAAATAGCCATAAAAGTGTACAAGTAACTATAGAATTACTTCTCTACAGCTGCTAAGTATAAGGAGAAGAGAATTTTAGATCTCAAAAAGTACCTTTCTAGGCCGGCCAACAGACCTCTTAACCATGCCGGAATAAACTGGAACACCGTGGTCATTTGCAGCTGAGGCTGGAGCTGCAGCAGCAGTAGCAACCTTCTTCGGCCGTCCTCTGCGCTTAGGCACAGTCTCAACTCCGGCGGAGGCCGGGCCGGTGGTCGGAACAGCCACCGGGCCGGTGGTCGGAGGAATCACATCACTGGCGTAAGGAATTACAACAAGGTGAGGATCTTTTGGGGGACGGCCAGGACCCCTCTTTATCCCTTTCGAACCTACCTTATTTTTTGACCCAGGAGGCCTTCCTCGCCCCCTTTTACTTAGGACAGGGTCGCCCTGTTCCGCCGGCGGTGAACCACTTTTAGGTGGACGGCTGGGACCCCTCTTCTCCGATTCCGACGCTGAAGATTCTTCGACTAAACCAAGAGAAACAAGAACCGGCTGCGTGCTCGGAATGGGTTTCAGCTTCGGTGGGCGACCTCGCCGTCCAGGTTGCGCCGCCGTAACCGGAGCGACAGGAGGGGTTTCAGATCCGGGAAGTTTGTAGGACTTCTTAACCATAACGATTTGACCACTGTCCTTCAAACGCTTAAGATGGTGAGCCAAAAGAACCGAGTGAGTTGGTGGTAGGTCCGAGTAGACTCGCTCTATGTACTTAGCTATGGCCTTCTTGCTCGACCCATTTCCCTCCTTCAGAGCCGTTATTGCAGTATATATCATCTGCCACAGTAAAAACAGACACAAAACAATAAAAATTAGGGTTGTACAACAGAAGAGAGAGAAATGTCTTTTTTTCCTTTTTTAATTTCTGGGTACCTCATCGTAAGAAGGGTGGCTGAGACCGGCGGTGCCGAAGCTCTGGTCGATAAAGTTAGGCTGAGCAAGTTGATTTTGAGATTCGAGAACGGAGTCCGTGGCCGGTACGGCGGCGGAGGCGGTGGTCGGAATTGTGGGGAAGTTGGCCGGAAAGAAATGGCTGGGGTCCATAGAGATGCGTCGACGATGGAGAGAGAATGCAGAGAGGGGATAATAGAGCTCTGACGCTCTGTTCCTAGAGAGAGAAACAAAGAAGTGATGTTTCTGTAGAGAGAGAAAAGGTGGGGGATTTGGAAGAGATCAATCAAGATTGAAGACGATTCAGGATAAAGGGTAATTTATTAATTATTTTATATTATTTAATTTATTCATTTTTAATACATTTTTTTATCAAATTAATTATAAATAAATACCATTACCAGTATTTAATTTTCTCATTAGTAATAATGAATATTGCTAATAAATTAACAATTTATTTTTACAAAATAAATAAATATGGAAAAAGGAAAAAAAAAGAAAAAAAAGTAAAGCTTAATTTGAGAAAATGCCAAAGGAAGAGCCCAAATGGAGGGAACCCGGAGGCTTCTTTACATTCAAAATTTTCAATTTCTAATTTTTCAAATTTTTAATTATCTTTATATATTTCAAAATTAATTTATAGCCTAAACTATATAATTAATTACTAATAAAATATCGAATTTTTAAAATTAATAATGAACCTCAAAATTAATTTTTAAAATTAATTAGACATTGGATTTTGCTGACATTTTAATTCATGATTGTTAAATAAATATAATAAATAATTATTTATATTATAATATATTCACTGTACTCTCAATGAATCAATTATACAATAAAAAAATAAGATAATAATTATCGCCGAGGTATTTGTGCAAATTGATATAATCCATGTAATAGCACAAATCATCAAAATAATAACTATAAGTATAGGAAAGAAAACAAACCTTTTTCCGTAATCCGTACGATGCAATTGGAGCTTATCGACAGAAAAAAAAATCCGTTTAGAGAGTCCTTCGTAGCTCCGATGGCGACCGGATCAAAGCGTTAAACATTACTCATTTAACTATTCGCAAGTCACAAAATTAGACATTCTAAGTATTTGACATCGAAAACTCAAATCTCAAAATCCAAACGTCAAAATAATTAAAATTATCGTCATTTAATAGAAAATCGATGTTTATATACAAACACATATAATTAACCAATGTGCTAGAAGGAATGTGTAAATGACTCTCATTTTACTAGCTTAAACTTGGAGATTTCTAAGAATTTATAGCTTCAAAATCAAACCAAAAGCAGAGGACATGACCTATTCAAAAGTGCCGAGTTCAACTAAATTACCAACATGAGATTCGATAACCAAAGGAAAACACTAGATTTGTGACCGACTTTCTGCAATGAATTCGATCTAACCAGGCTCAATCAAGAAAGAAAACAAAGGGATATCGCCTTAACGAGAAATATAAGCTCAAATATCTGTGTATAAATTCGTAATAATTGGAATGAAATTAAAGGGATAGTTCGACATCATCCTAATCGTTTTATGTCTTTAAAGAGCCGATCATGCCTCTAAGATTAGCTTTACCAATTATCTGATATAACAAGAAGCAAAAATAAAAAATTGAGCATCATAAGCCTAACCTGAGGATCATACTACGCCCATAGTTCCGAAGAGCTGGTATCGAGGTGCAGAACTTTCCCGTCAATTTGAGCTCTTATCTTTAGAGTAACTGTTATCAAATCCGACACCAGAACTACATAGAACATGCATATAAGAAAAGCATTCTTCCATTTTCTTTTTTATAAGCATAAACTTATTAAGTTTTCAATTCTCTAGAAAAGACAAGCTCAACATCATATCCACGATCTTGAAACACAAAAATCATTTGTGAATTCAGTGCATATTTACTCATTATATTGACAAAAGTTTTAGGAGTAAATAAATAAAATCACACAGCGTGGCACGTTTAAACTATAACGGAAAATAAAGGAAATGCCATAGAAACTTCGAAGCAAAGCCGGTTTGGAAAAAATAATGACTCAATATACAAACCTTGTGCAATTGTCATTTAGCATAATCAAAATTGGACTGGGTTTTTATACTCCTGAAACAATAATTTAATGAATATTCTCTCAAAATTGACATCAAATTCGAGTTACCAGTAAGAGACTTCTCAACCATGTACCATACCCCTCGGCCATTCTTCGTTCCAGGATGAGGCAACAGATCTGCAGAAACCATGATGGTCGATGCCTTCAGGGTTGTAGCAGGATCTGCAGGGTAAGAGGATCATTCCACAAATTCCGAAAATCTGCATGTCGATTATGAAAATAGCTTTCTTAATCTATCAGCCGAAGTAGATGCTCGTTTATTTGTTGGTTCCAGCACAAGAGCGTAGCTAAAATCTGCGAAGTGAAAGGCCATTTACCAAATGAGAATCTGATTGCAAAATGACCGAGAATTACGAAAACTACAGACAAAGTTGCAAGAAAGGATCATGTTTTTATAGAGTAAATTAAACCACTTCCTATCAAAAGAGTGACATGATAAAATACCGAACAATAATGATATCTACTGTCTCAGCTTTTTGAAATACTTGTTCAATATAGTCATCATGAAAATAAAGAGACTCCAAATTGTTAACTGCAGTATGTTAAGGAAAAGATACGAGGCGACAAAGACATAGACATTATTATAAATATATGTGTACCCAGAACTGAAAAAACAAACGAAACAACGACCTAAGATGGCATAGTAAAAAAATAGCCCACCTTCAATTGCCTCCTTATAATAGCCAAGCAATTCCCTAGCCGTGCCTCTTCGTAGAAAGGCCTTGACATTCTGAAGACAGTAATATGTGAGGACCCATATCAATAAAAATAATGAATAGATCATAAACTGATTCCCCGATGATCAATATCAATCAGAGAACAGTCAACCAAATGCATCATTATATGTTTACTTAGACATAGTTAAACAGTAGAATTTTATCTTAATATATCTCAGGTATAAATTAAAATCAATGAATTTACAATAGAGTTGACAACAATATCCCTCTAATCAATTTTTCCCTCTAATCAATTATGCTCTCGTAAAGTTCAAAACCATGTTAAAAACTTTCAAGTTTGATTTGAATGAAACAGGCTAGTTAACATTCACTATGTCTGGAGACCGATGCACGAGCACAAATTCAACATGAGAACAGAGTTAGTGCAAATAACGGCGTGTAGATAAATTTCTTCATCAGGACATCTACTAAAATAATAGAACTGTCTGTTGACTATTTGTGGCCATGAAATTTAAAAATAAAATCTTGTGTGTTAGGATCAGACTCAGGGAGTTTACCCTGAGATCGGGTAACCATCTTTTTTCCGGCCATAGGGAAATAAGATTAAAAGAAGAGGAAATAATTGAGAAAAACAAATACTTGATTCCCCTAACCCTAAGTGTTAAGGTTCTTTAAATAAACTTTACATTGACCTAATTAATTGAAAGGGCCAAGTAAATATAATAATAGAATTAAGCAACTAATGCTAAATATAATTAGACTCGTTTAACATATTTATTTCCTACGAACGCGTCCATAACACTGTGTGCCAGTGATTTCAGAATGACAGTGAGCAGTGTCTGAGTCTAAACTTCATGCATTCAACGTCTTAGGTTGGAATGCACTCATTCCAAAAATCTAATCAACATTATAAGACAGATCACCACATCAAAATCAATGCCCATGAAGTGAAGTCACCTTTTTATCTAGTTCAATGGCTTTCGTGCAATCTGTCTCAGCTTGAGGGAAGCTGGTACAAAATGAAAAATACAGATTACTACATGAAACATAGGGTTTGATCTGAAAATCATTACAAAATAAGACTAGTACCGTCCAAGTTCCAAATATGCCGCAGCCCTATTACTATAATAGGTTGCATTTCTTCCATTCAGTTTGATAGCTTCAGTATAATAGCCAACTGCCTTTTCCCACTGTTTATCCTTGTATGCTTGATTTCCCTGAAAAGAAAACGTGCATTACAGGTATACAAAAACAGCTCTTACGTATAAATTATATCAACATAAAGATGAGTTAACCAACTTGCAATTTAGTAGTTACGTGTTATATGATGTTTTTTACAGCTAAAAAATTGTGATAAAAAAGCAATCATTAAGCTGAGACCTTTTGATTTCTTCGTACTAATATCTCACGAGCAAGTTTAACATGGACAATTTAGTTGAAAAATACATTTTACCTTAAAGTAGGAAAGAAGAGAAATATGAAAAGGAAATATAAAACCCATGAATAACAGTTAATTATAGAATAAAAAGGTTTACCTGTACAATATTCCATAGAAATTATTCAAGAGATGTGAAAAATTTTGGACCAGTATTTACAATACCTAAAAATGATCAACTACTGCATTGAACACCAGTCAGATAGCACACGTGACATCCAAATGAACTAGAAACTGAACAGGTATGGATGTTATCTAAATTGTTCATGTAATCACTTAAATTGTATTTTCCTCATTTGACCAAAGTCAAGATAGATATTTTACACGTTCAAGAAAACTTTCTTGGTGAAAATCCAGGTCCAGCTAAAAGCATATCAAGTACTTTTATACAAAAATTCAAAAATTATAGAGCAAACTCAATAGCTAATGTCATGGCTGTTTTTTCTTTTCTAAGAGATGGTTAGTACGTGGGTAGACCACTTGTTTAACTGAACACTGAATAATATATTGAAACCATAAGTTTCTGAGTTTCCTAAAGAACCAACTCGGAGACAGCACAACCATCACTGACACAAGCAATATTACCTTTTCTTTAGCCATTTCAGCAGATTCCTCCTGGGTGACAGCATTCCTCAGAGGTTTGGAATTGGCAGCAACTTCTACCTCATCTTGTAAGGATGCATACAAGGTCTGTACAAGATCTAATAATAGGCGATCAGCCCCATGCCTCGCTATGAAGGACACAGATATGGGAGTCTTGTCATAAAATCCCAATGGTACAGTCACCTGATTGATACGATGGGATGATTAAGCAAATTTCAATACGAGGAAAACAAATACCTTCGTTTTGAGAAATAAAGAACCAAACATAGTGTCCTATTCAGGAGGAGATAAATTCACCTGACAACAACCTGAAACACTTGAAATACTCGTTAGACTTAGTGTCCTATTCAGGAACTCTTCTGATTGGAGCTCCTTTGCACCAACTTTTGGAGGAGGATCGGCAGTGGTAGGGATGACAAGAACTCCGTCCTCCTATGCAACAATTAAACAATGAGACTATGTGAATCAATGGCAGAAAAAGCGACAGCTAAATGTAACAATTAATATGGCAAAATTTACAATAAAAATTTCAGAAAACTGCAAATTAACTATGAAAATTCAGAAGTGAGTTAATTTTAAACAATTTGGCTAGGCAGCAAATCCACTAATTTTAAACAAAAAAAAGTAACCAACTGCAACTGCAGATTCATGAGACATAATTTATATCTCTAAGAGCGATGATGCTGAATCACGGATGAAAAAATAAATATTCAAATTTTCATAACCTTCACAATTTCAATTTCACCAGCATTGTAAAATTGTTTTAGCTTGTTTATATTATGCAGTAAATTGGATATTATGTACCATCATCACATTTAGAAAAGGTAAGACATTAAGGGCTTATAAAAATATCCTACATTAATAGTATTGTAACAGAGCCAGCAACAACAAACACTGAAGGAAAATGAGGATTGCGTTAGAAAAATGAGGTAAGATAGACAAAGCTCCATAGCAAATACATCAAATGAAGTACATTGATAAATGAGAAATACAAAGAAGAGAACATTAAGGACTAGGGGTGGGCATAACCGACCCAATCCGAACGGGATCAGTAGGGTTCGGTCGGTTAAAATATTAAAAAACCCTTAACGAGTTGGGCAGAAATCCGCCGTGCGGGTTGCGGGTCGGTGGCCCAACAGGGATCAAACCCGATTGCCCGACCCGTTGGGTTGTAAACAAAAACTCTAGTTTCTCCCTCTCTTCAGTCTTCTTCCGACTCCCGACTCCCGCCTTTGCGATTCCCGACTCAACAACTTCCGACTCGGCGATTCGCGATCTTCGTCATTCATTGTCTTCTGTTGTTGTTCAAGCTCGACAGGTATTGTTTTTTTTTTTAATTTATTCTGAGTTTTCATTTATTCGTTGTCTAGTGGCTGAATCTAATTATAGCTATTTACAGAATGTAGCTTTTGAAACCTACAAAAAGGTATTAGTTAGTCTTAGTCCGCACTGCAGCAGAAATTCATTTTCTGTACTGAAGATTAGTTATATACGTAATCTTTCTTCTTTGTCCGTGATTATTTTACTGTATTTGATAATCATGTTACTGTGCGATTTTGTTGAGATTTAGTGTTTTTATCGTGTATATTATGGTACTGGATTTAATTTGATCAACTTAAATACATTACTAACTCGATCAAATATGGTTGCGTTTGGAAATAATAAAAGGACCACTGAGAAAGTTATGAGTTTTGAAAATTTACAGTTAGTAACAACCACCGGATTGAAAATCGATAACTGGGTAGACCACTTTATGGGTTTTGGAATGCAGAATAAGTTTGATAAATATTGGAGAAGTTTCAAAAAGATAAATTATCTCGTATTTGTAGCTATTTTGCTGGACCCTAGGTGCAAAGCAAAGATGTTGAAACATTGTATGACCATTTTGTTAGGTAATGATCGAGCTGCTGCATTTATGCAAGAAATTGAAAATGTCGCTCAACGACTATATGCGGAGTATAAGGGCGATTCAAATTCTACTGATATTCTCTTGCAGACATCTTTGGACAATTCAATTAATGGTGAGACTAACGTCAATACGTCGAAAATGGATGAATACTTGAGTGAAAAACAAGAAAAATACAGTAACAAACTAGACATTTTGACTTTGTGGAAGTTGAACGCTCATAAATATTCAATCTTAAGTCAAATAACAAAATATGTGTTGATAATTCCAATTTCGACTGTCGCTTCAGAATCAGTTTTCAGTTATGGTAGGTGAGTTGTTGACTCATTTCAGACATCCATATTACCGAAGACCGTTGAAGCTCTTATATGCACACAAAGTTGGATTCGTTCCAATACTCCAATTTTGTTCGAGCTTGTTGAAGATTTTGAAACCATAGAAGAAGGTATTGTCTCTTAAACGACTCTCTCTCACTGTAATATATAACTCATTAAACCTATTAATTGTGAATTCCATGTATTTTTATTTCAGAAATTGCAGCTAACAACGCAAGGATTGACAACGAACCCGAAGGCTTTACGACGATTATTGATTAATATTTTATTTACTAGTTACTAGTTAGCAGTTTGTTGTGTTCTTACTTGATGAATTGTTTACTTTGAATACATTTATTTTGAATGTTGAGTTGATGAATTGTTTTAGAATTTTAATGTGTAATTGATGCATATTATTATTATGTTCTTAATTAGATGGATGAAATAATTTCTTTTGAATGTTAACTCGATATATTGGTTTACATTTTTTATATGTAATTGACGTAATATATTATTCTAGAATTGTTGGGAAATCATTAGTTTTTAGGGAATATATTCATTTTTTTAATTTTTTTTAAAAACCGATTAATCGACCCATGCCGACCCAATCCGAACGGGTTGGGTCAGGTTCGGGTCATCCCGGTAACCCAACCCGAACGGGTTACCGAGGCTGTAATTATCGGGTTCGGGTCGGGTCGAGGTTTGGGCCAACCCGACCGAACTCGACCCATGCCCACCCCTATTAAGGACACATTCTAAAAAAAACTGAAAACACAAACTCATGTAGCACTAGTGGGACTAATCTTTTCCCAACAATTTGTTATTGGCCCTTTATAACGAGGAAAGTAGTGTTTCAATGAAGCCAAATAGTCTAAAAAATATTCCAAACCCCTATTCTAAAATTAACTTTCAATTCTTAGATCTTCTATCCCTAATAGAGATCTAAAAAATGAAGCTTTTGAAGTTAGATGGTAACCCCTAGAGAAAGTATTGTCTTCAAATGCATCAAGCAAGCTCACAATTGATCATTTATGTAAATATTATACTACTCTTGCTCCTTACAAAAAGGACAGCAATGAGGAGAAAGAGCTAACAAAATGATTTCTTTCTTGAATCTGTAACTTTTCATATACAAGAACCGAAGTGATTCCTTACTTTCAAACAAGTTCAAGGTTCACAAGTATAGATTAGCATTAATTGAAAAGTTCACATTCACAAGAATGAACGTGCACGCATAATTGACAGCAAAATGTCTTTTATCAGTTTAAGTAATAGAGAAATCAATGGCACAGATTCATAATTTTGATTTGAGAATGTGAAACCACGTCAGATCACAGCTCACGTTAAAGATTACAACAGACCCAAAAATACTTGTAAGGAATTACTACCTTCAAGAGAGCATTTATAGCAGATCGCATTTCATTTCTGACTGATTTCCATAGCTCAACCTCTGTATCCTCAGCATCTGGTGTTTCATATATTTGTACTGAAACGGAAGGACTAAGAACAGGCTTTGTCGAGTCAATCCATTCACTATGATTTTGTTTGAACTCATGCCTAAATTAAAAAGAATGCAAGACAAACTGATTGAAAACTTCCACTGATAAGATATTAAATTTAAATACGAGAAAATGAACCACCAGAATCCACGTTATTTAACAAGAATGTGGGACAAAAACATGTATTAATTCATATAGCATTTTTTCTATTAATAAATGAGGTAAGATAGACAAAGCTCCATAACAGATATATTATATGTGTGAAACCAACCAATCAATCAATTATAGCATATGGGAAAGCCCGAGACTTACTTTCATCTTCACCAACAAGAGGATCAAAGAAAAAAATAGAGGAATGAGCGAAATCACTTTAAATATGACTTTTATCCAACATTTCATTTTCCCATACGATTAATGACATGAAAACGAAAAAACCAAGCATATATCATTTTTTTCTAGAAAACGGCCAAGCAACGGTACAAGAGGAAACTATAACTGAGCTCAAATTGCTTTACAAAAGAACACAAGTGCACCAACAGAAAATAACTAGCCTCTTCAAATGAGAATATTCATCACATCTAATTCCAGACTTGCCTTTGAAGATTCTGCACAAGTTTTGCCAACAACTTGAGGTTGGAAGTTCTCAATCCACCATTTGCATTTTTATTGATAAACTCTTTCAAACTGGGAATCTTGGAGTTTAAATAATCTTCGATATTCTGATGCTTTGTTACTTGTCCTGGAAAAAAGTCTATCGGTTAAAGTTGGAAAACAAAATTCCACAAAAAAAGATTTTTGAATTCATAAGCACTTCAGACTTCAATGTTGTGAATTGCTGCAGCAGATTTAGCATAAGAACTTACTTCCAAAAAGTTTCTCGGTTGATTTTATGACCAGCTGAGCAACTCTTTCAACAGGTAACTTAAGTAGTTTAAAGCAATCATCAGCAAATATTATTTGACGGGGACTGCGTTGGGCAGCGTATGGGAGGTTCAATAGAACATGGCCAACACGATGAAGAACAATAGGATCCCTAGCAAACCATCCTACAAAAAAGGTATCAATCAATCACAAATAGAAAGAAGAAAACATATTATTCATAATTTTAAAAGAAACTTTATTCACACAATGAGGCTTTTCAAACATGTCTTCAAATTCACTTCCGAGAAGAAATTGGCACCACGAGCCTATTATTATTTCAACAACCGTCATTCTCAAAGTTTTTAGAATGGTTTGGTTCATCCAAAAATGGACATTGTTTGCATTTCCAACTAGATCTTACAGATAGCCTTGTTTCTTTTAAGTTGCATGATAAATGAAGAAGACAAGTTGATACCAGTCTTGAAGCCCCAAAAAACCTATGTTAATTACAAGAATAAAGTATGAACTTCCTAAATGTTACATGTCACATTATTAGGGTAGTTTCTTTTATTTAAGACTAGAGTAATTTGAATTTAATGTCTCGTTTAGTTCTTTGACCTTAAATCTTCAAAACAATTTACCTCCTACCTTGGCATGTAAAGAGAATAAGTTGTAGAGATAAAAATTAAGAATTGAAGCATATTTCTCTTTTCAGTCACTCATTGATCAAAATTGTGATCACGTCACTTTCTGACAACTTTTCGTCGTGAAAGTGAGTTACAAGGGTCCAAGATCTTGACAACGATTTGAAATTTATTATATACTTTTTTCTTACATCAAAACACTGGACCAACAAGAAAGACAAGTAGACCCACTCATGCCACGAGCACAATGCAACACACTGACCAACGACAACTACTAGCACAACTACAATTTGGCTGACTCAAAGGCGAGTATTCATCATTCGTTTAATCATACTTATAATCCACAACAATTCAGCCCACCAAATGAGTAAGCATTCTTTCTTCATCAGTCGGGGACTTTGTTGTCCAAATTTCAGCCAATGACAATGTTTACAGCCTTCACAAGATTAATTTTTTGCAAACAACCAAATATGTGCAATGAAGACTCCCACTATTTTTATCATAACATTTTTGTTTCTCTGAATTAGACAATGACATTTAGAGGGTCTATTTTATACACATAAAGGAAGGCGCCTATATAATTGCAGCTCTAAATTCAAAGAATTGAAGGAATTATTGTTGGTTGAAGTCATTATTTGTTTCACCGAATCATCACAAATCTGGAAACATCTTCTCTGCTGACCCGTCCACCTTGGGGCACATCAGTTTGTCACCAATTTTGTATTGCATTCCTAAATAATTGTAACGCTGAAAGTTGTCTTATTTTTTATCCCTTCTACAAATTCACAATATGAATGAATAACACAACGGTGTCCTTCATCACCATCATGTTTTCCCAACGTTAACTGAACTTGACATTTGTTTGAAACACGACCTTGTCGTCATACATTTTTCTTAAATAGTTGCATTAGGGTTTTGAAAATATATTAAGGAATCTTGTAATCCATCACTCCAGTCATAGCAGCAACGGTGATGATAGAAATAAATAAATTCACTTGTTAAAAATCCACAACTATTATATCCATTTTAATTAACATATATTTTTCAAAAAGATGGGTGAGATTAAAAAAGAAAGAGACAATATACCACATCGCAATTGACTATAATAATACAAGCCCATGAGATAGTAAGAAGAATCAAACAGGTTATCAGACTCAGGACCGAAGTACAACACATTTTGAAATTCCTTTAGCATATAATGTCAAATTCAAGTGACTTGAAGAATACATACCTATGGTGTCAAGGCTTGATGAAATAGGTACAATTCCCACATGAGGAACAGATCCATGAGAAGGACGAAATCCTAATATGCCACAAAACGCCGCAGGTATTCTCACTCCACCAACAGTATCAACACCTAGCATATAGTCTATGTATGAAACAATATCTCCAAAATAAAAGCAAATTAAACATTTGAAAACTTTGGAAAACCATCAAGAAATATATTAATATCATATAATTCTTTGGAGTGTCACACTAAACAATTTCACACATGATTTATTCAAATCTGAATAAATATATTAGGACATAACAATTAAAACTTACCTATACAGAAGTCAACAATTTTGGCAGCTACAGCCACTGCAGCTCCGCAAGAGGTGCCACCAGGAACTCTTGAAGGTGCTGCAGGATTCGTAGGAGTACCATAATATTTGTTTTCACCACTAATGCTGAAATAAGATAAATTGAACATGATGACATCATTCACAAATACTGAACAAACTATGACTACTGAGTGCAAATGCAAATGAATTCATTTAAACATAAATAAATACTGAAAGTTTCACCAAAAAAGTGTGCAATTGGAATAAGAGGTACGCAGTTCATTCTCCTATTTCCGCAAAGAATTGGTTCTTAGATAGCAATGTGTTAAAGTGGTACTAAGAAATCCAAAACAATAGTTTCTAGATTTAAGAAACATAAATATACCCAATGACTAAGTCCAGAATCAAACCACAGCTTGAACATTGAAGAATGTATACATACCTAAATGACAATTCATCGACGATAGTTTTCCCAATGCAAGTAGCCCCACCTTCAACTAAAGCAGAAACAACTGGAGATGTTTGCATAGATATATCATGCTTTTTTCCCCAATCAGGGTTTCCAAACCCAGTAGCATGTCCTTCGATTTCGAATCTGGGTAAGATAAAACGTGATTTATTTAATCCAAGGTCCAAATTAATAGTTGCTTCGGAAAAATGAATAATTAGCTTATAAGCTTAATTTTGAACTTGAACAACATAAGTGTCGTTCTCACAGTTCAGTAAAAATCAAAGATGCAGCTCAGATGACCTTGCCAGGAGAACTTTTTTCCAAAGACCCAAAATACATTCGAAATATAAAACTTATATATAAATATAATGCAATAAGCAAGATTTCATTGTTCAAATATTCCCTGTAATGATACACAGATACTCCATGAGAAAACTTAATTCTTTTCAGCAGATAAAACCATAGATGAGAACAATATTGACTCATTTGATTTACGTAATATTAGCTTTAAAGGCATTGTTGTCCATTATACAATCATATACCACACACAATACAACTTACTGATAAAGATGGAAACTTGGGAGAGACTATGAGACGAGGGCTACAGGCCTATGATGACGAAAAACAAAAACATTTTTCTCATGACGATATTCGACCTTTAGATACTTACATATGGTCGCTAGCAATCACCATTTACGAAAAAAACATATAATATTACAATGTAATACTCGCATCGCAGAAACGGTACGCAACATCAGTTTATGAGTTGTGAGACAATTATCATTCAAATTACAGAAAACATCATGAGAACTCCCGTCTCCTGCTTCTTTAACCATCAAAATAATCGAAAACAAAAATATATCCACCAGCATCGAAACCTTCCCACCGTGAAAAAAAACATTAAAAGCACAAACTTCTCTCTCCGATATAGACATCTATAGCTCCTCGTAAAATAAAAGTAAAAACCAAACAAGAGTAGGAATTCAGCTTAGCTTACACGTCGGAAACTGCAAAGGTGAGACCCGAAAGTAGATGAGGAGCTTTAGGAGGAGCAGGCGGCGGAGGAGGAAGCAACTGAAGCTTCGTTACAAAGGCGCCAAAGTCTTCTCTGATAGTCTTCCTAAGCTTCTTCGTCATAAGCAGAACCCCGGCCAAACCAAGCCCCAGCAACACCCAAAGATTAGCAGAATTGGACGCCATAAGCGTCTGTAAAGCTCGAAAATACTACTTTCGATTCAGAGAAGAATAAAGGGATTGGATGAAAGAGAGAGACGGGAGAGGAAAGGATAATGGTACAGTGAACAGCGCGCGAACAAACCTAGACGAAGCAGAAGAGTTGCTGTAAAGGTGAGGTTAGTTTGTATTGGAAGTATCTGGTTTTTAATTTGCAGATACATCCTTCAACTTTCTCGTATTGACAACTATTTTTTGTGCATAATTATTCTCTTTCTCTATTTAAAAAACTAAATTAAAAAACATATTACTATAAAACAAATATAATTATCAATAAACATGTCACGGTCTACAAGCGCCAACTTAATTATTGAGGATGTCGGCCAATCCATAAACAATGTTTAAACTTGGTTATTGTCATAACCTCTGTCATCCTCATCGCATACAAATCAAATCTTTAAAATGCTTTTTGAAAGCTTGTAGGAACATCGTCACTCTACTATTAGAAGTGAACAAACCATCATATCAATAAATTGAGTAGGTCTGTGAATCTCTCGTCGCAACCTCTTCACTGCTATCAGATTTGATTATGTACTTCTTGGCTTGATAGCTCAACTTCATGTGACTGTTCATGTTATAGAGTACCACCTGAAATTTTTTTTCATTAGATGTTTGACAATTACATGTTCAAACTTTATCTGCTTCGAGTACTATTGACTCCTTAAACATTTTCATTCATAACAGAAGATTCATCAAAAATTACCTTTTTTGATAAAGATTATCTTTTTTTATTTTTGGACACCAAAGGCGAAATTCTTTTAACTCAAAGGCGATTCATATAAAGAGTGTTTTCTTTGCTCTTGAATCTAATTTTGAATCTTTCTCACGATAATAAACAACGAAATTTAATGCATGTTAAAAATTTTAATCTTTCACAAGTTTTCTGGACCATACCTGCAATGATGTTTTTTCACCAATAATTGATGATGGTAAATAGTTGATCATATAATTTTCATATGTCAAAGTTTCAGCCCAAAAACGTATCCCAAATCCAGTAGCGAACAACATAGCTAAATTTTCTTCTTTAAATTATTCACTCATGTTTAATAAATATTTAATTAATTAATTAAACATAATCATTCATAGTGGTACTTGACATGAATTTGTCTTCTAATATCTTTCCTAGTTTTTTTTGCAAAATTCTCATTCTTAGATGTGTACTCATGTTCTCTAAAAAAGCAAACAAAGTGTATCACATGCTAAATAGTTGATCATCTTCTACTCATTCTCATTCACTTAAACTTGCTTTTCTCTATAGTTGAGTTAAGCCCTTCTTGAAACAAAGTATCAAACGCCTCGCCTTGTCACACACCAAAATAACTAGTACTATGTAACAATTATATTGAAAAATCTTGCATTCTACATTATCGTCCTTGTCAACATTCCTGAGGAGTTTAATGTCGAAAAAGAATAAATATCAGGTCGAATCGTCGACTCTGATATCTCTTGTCGAGAAAAACCAAGCAATTCTTCCCCAACACCAAACAACTTATAACCAATATCAGTCATATGCTCTTAAACAAAACCTAACAAATATCGTAATCGAATGCAAAAATAAAGAACATAGAATAAATAAAGAACGCACTAAAATTTACGAGGTTCAACCAATTTACCTACATCCTCGAGTATTACTCCACAACAACAAGTCATTCTACTAATCTCGTCAAAGTTACAACTTAATAGTTCATAATTAAAAGAATTATTTTTTGAGATATCAAAAAACCAAAATCCTAAGGGGCTATATATATACTAGTGATAGCAATTCAAAATTTTACAACTTTCCGATGTAGGGCAAAAACAGAACAAATAAGTCAATTTCTTACCATCTCAACCCTTAGTTTAGGTTAATCCTAGAAAAAACAAATAAAATATATCGATATTACTCTTAAAATAAGTAAGTTTTGATTCAAAGTGAGACCTACATATACGAAA
>QAOC01044719.1:2496-46977 GCA_003255005.1 Begonia fuchsioides
ATGTATTTTGATGTTTAGTGTTTTGAAATGTGTAATGTTTAAAAGAGATTGATAATACATATTTATCAAAGTTTGTAAATTAACCTTATGTTTTGAACGAATACAATGTTTAATTAAGAAGTTTTATATGGTTAATTGGTGTTCTTATCAAATGGATTTAACTATCATTAAGTCTTCCGCTGTAATTTTTATAAAATGTGTTAATATAGTATTTTCTTATGAATAAAAAGAAAGTATGAAAATTGGGATGTGACACTATGGTTCTGATATGTTTGGATACAGGTTATGGGATGATACGAATATGAAGATTCTCCGACATTGCGATGTAATTTTCGATGAAAATGTTCTATATAAAGACAAGGAAAGAATGAATTCAGGAAGCTATGAACAAGTGGGAGTTGACTTTGAGGTTGACCTGCAGAAAAGTTCAGCAAGTGATGAAGCAAGATCCTGAGAAACTTTAGACCTTGAACTTGAAGCTGAACCATCTACACCTGAGCAGACGTTAAGAAGATCTTCCAGAACTTTCAGAGCACCAGATAGATATTCTCCTTCTTTACATTAGTTGTTATTGACAGATGCAGGAGAACCAGAGTCTTATGAGGAGGCATTGCAGACAGATGATTCTATCAAGTGGGAGCAAGCCATGGATGATGAGATATGGTCACTTGAAAAGAATGAGACATGGGAGTTGTCTGATTTGCCTGTTGGGAAGAGAGCCCTTTCAAACAAATGGGTGTACATAATCAAGATTGAACCGAATGGCAAAACAAGGTTCAAGGTACGACTAGTAGTTAAGGGATATTCACAAAGGAAAGGTATTGATTACTCTGAGATTTTCTCTCTTGTTGTGAAGCTAACTACTGTCAGAATTCTGTTGAGTATAGTTGCTGCAGAAAATTTGCATCTTGAGCAAATGGATGTAAAAACAGCTTTTTTACAAGGAGATTTAGAAGAAGAAATCTTCATGCAGCAACCAGAAGGATTTGAAGTTCCTGGAAAGAGTCACATGGTGTGTAAACTTAAAAGAAGTTTGTATGGTTTAAAGCAAGCTCCTAGACAATGGTACAAGAAATTCGACTCTTTCATGTGCAAGAATGGTTTTCACAGGAGTAAAAAGGATTAGTGCTATTACTTGAAGAAATATACTAACTCTTATGTGCTTCTACTTCTGTATGTGGATGACATGTTAATTGCAGGATCAAGCCTAAAGGAAATTAACAATTTGAAGAAAATTATGTCAACAGAATTTGAGATGAAAGATTTGGGTGCAGCAAAGTAGATTCTCGGGATGAGAATTTCCCGAAATAGAACTACAAATACCCTAAATCTGTCTCAAGAGCAGTACGTCGAGAAGGTGATATCTAGATTTAAAATGCATGATGCAAAGCCTAGAAATGCTCCTTTGGCAACTCATCTAAAATTTTCAAAGAAGCAATCACCCAAGACCACTGAGGAGAGCACACAAATGGAAAAGGTTTCATATGCTTCTGCAGTTGGAAGTCTAATGTATGCTATGGTCTACACTAGACCTGATATAGCACATGCAGTGGGAGTTGTAAGCAGATATATGTCAAACCCAGAGAAGGAACATTGGGAAGTTGTGAAGTGGATCTTGAGGTACTTGAAAGGTACATCTAAAACTTCACTTTGTTATGGAAATGACAATGTAGTCTTACAAAGGCTTTGTAGATGCTGATCTAAGTGGAGATGGGAATACTAGTAAGAGTACATCAGGATATGTCTACACTATAGATGGTACAGCAGTGAGCTGGATGTCCCGGCTTTAGAAGTGTGTTGCTATGTCATCCACTGAGGCTGAATACATTGTTATTGCTGAAGCAGCTAAGGAGATGATCTGGTTGACTGATTATCTAGAAGAATTAGGTAAGAAACAACATAACAGAATTCTTCACACTGACAGTCAAAGTGCCATACAGCTTGTGAAGAACCCTGTGTATCATTCAAGGACAAAACACATCCGAAGGCGATACCATTTCTCCAGGAGTTTGGTGGAGAAAGGCGAGTTGCGCTTAGAGAAGATTGAGGGCGCGAAGAACCCAGCAGACATGCTGACAAAGTGTGTTGATGTTGGGAAACTGGGGTTGTGTAAAACCTCAGTTGGTCTTCTGTGATTACCTTGCAGATGTTGCGGTTCAACATATTATTTGATGGTGGTTGTTTTTTTTTTATTTTACTTGGTAGGCTGGATTAGTCTTCAAGTGGAAGAATTGTTGGGTTTTATGGAGTCTAATGTAACTCCAGTTTCTTTTGGGCGGAGCCCCAGCCCATGATCCTCTGTTTCTTTTAGGCTCATGTTTGTAACCCTAATTCTATAAAAACTCTAATATATTTGCTGATGATACCGCCGTGGAGGTGCACTGATTGGTGTTACCACAAAAATTCCTTGTGTATCTTTCTCTTATTTTGCCTCTTTAATCGTTGTCGGTATTCGAGATCCTAACAATAACATGTCTTAAACTGGCTTTGTGAACCTGCATTTTAGAGGAGAATCGTTGGAAAATAAATTATTTTGTTTTGACAACTGGATGAAAATTGTGATGGTTTCCTTTATAATTAAATTTAATAAAGTAAAAATTAAAGGAAACTCTAGTATATTCATTGGAACTATCAAACTTATTTGCAACATTAGAAAATGGTTTTGATATATGGAAATTACAGGGACTACTGCAAATATAATGGATTCTAACTCATACGTTGAAACTAAGATTTTGAATATGAAAGATGGTTTGTAAACGTTTAGTTGAAAACGTCAATTTGCTTGGAATGTAAGAAAAGAATGCCTTCTCTAAGAAAAGAATGAGACCAATATGATTCTTATTTATGATAAAGTTCATATTGGTAATCGAGCTATCTTGTAAAGAAAAAACTGGCGAACAAACTATCAAAATAGACGAACGGCCATGGGCGGCAAGTCAAATCCGACGCCCTATAAATACGGAGGCAGCCGCATGTTGGTGTCACCTGTTACACCACACTGAGGTTCCTAGATGAACGTTTACAAGTGGCCTCTGTCTGCGCCCTATTTTTTCTATATATACGCCCTTATTTTCTATATCTTTTCCAGACCCCTCAGTTTAGTATTACTCTGACCAACGTTCTTTTAACTATGCATCCTATATTTGTTGGCAAACATGTAAGAGACCTTCGACTTCTATATGGGCTTGATGAGGAAATGTCGGATACTAAATGCTTAGGCTGGATCATCACGAGATCCTATTAGGCAACGTAGATTGTTCAACGTTCCCAGGGAGTATATGTCAATGGTACAGTAGACATTATTTCATAATGCCTATGCAGACAGTGTTGTCATTCCATCGAAGCCTATAATGCTTACCGTAGTTGATTCGCTGGGGATGGACAACATGTTTGAGAGGATCAGATTGCGCTGTCTTTGTGACAGAAGTTATGTGTTTGGAGTTGATTTGATAGTAACGACCACTGTGATTGACCATTTGATCGGGTACTCGGGCGAGGAGGGCTACGAGAGCCATACTTCTCACCACCCCCACAGCTCCGCGAGTTCATCAAGTACCAGTCTTGAAGATGATTTTGGTTGATGTTGCCATAGATACATTTCGTAAGCTATTCGAGTCATCCACAACATCATTGGCAACACATAACTCTTCCCCTAGACAACCATCGTAATTTGGTCAGTTAAATGGATTGATACATGATGTACATATTGTACACATGGGATCATTTTAACCCAAGACAAATGACTCTTAGGCACATGGCCGAGGTGCTAAAGGGAGGTGTGCTCACTAAGAGGTTCATTTAGGACCTTGTTGGGCTTACTCTGGCAGAAAAACTCATTAGAGTGCTGAGACAAGGAGACTCATTTGACAGAGTACAACTTACAAGGATGAGTTGTGTTGACATATATGACGTTTGGAAGACACAAGAGCTCGCAGGTGTGATCTGGGGCAGGGTGCCTCCAAGGTCAAGCCTAAAAGCTCAAATATATTAAAGAGTGTTCTTTAAGAGAATCTCATTTGATATTTTTCATAAATCAAGTTATAAAACTGACATGCAATTATTAATGGGCAAAATAAACAATCTTTCAAATATCATTTTAAAAAGTGTTCTTCAAGAAAAAAGTTGACTACGATGAAATTTTGGAATGAGCTGGAATTTAAAAATTAAATGTTGTTTTTCTATCCAAATGCATGATTTACCAAAAAAGAAGTTCCCCATAATAATTCCAATAATATTATTTTATTTTATTTTATTATTTAAGCTAAGTTTCCTAATGTCTTTATTTTTTTCCTTGTAAGTATTTGCTTCCTAGTTGCCTTAGTAATACATTAGGAATGTGTATAACCTATTTAAAGTCATTCAAGCTATTTTAATAGAACAATTTTTATGATTCATTACCCTGAGTGTTTGAAGAGAATTTTCTCTTTGGTTTTGTGTGAACAACTCGATCTTCTTCAAGTACAACTTGAAAGATTGTAGCTTTGATTCTTAGCAATAATTTTAATATAGGTTAAGTTCTTTGTTTGATAACTTAGTTTATTTATGTCGACAATGTTCAATTGGGGTCAAGTTCTTCCTCATATTTGATTAAAAAATGATCCATGTATATTTGTCTGCGTTATTGAAAAGTCATTGTTTTGATATACTCGCCATTTCTCATCATCTACAAATTCACAGGCTTTGTAGTGCAAGTCATTGACAACAAACCACTCAAAAATTATGATATGGTTGGACCTTCACAACCTCCTCCACTTGTACCCCCACCCTTTGTGGCCTAACCATTACTTGCATACGTGATGGAGCATATGAGTCGCTAGCATTCCCAACTCATGACAAATAATAAGCAGATGTAGCAGAGGATGGACGAGATACATCTGCAACAAGATACACAAATTGATCTCCATTAACAAAAACACGCAGTCATCTGCACTTTGATAGGATGTCAGGTTTGACCTTTCGGCCTTGGCCGTAAGTCTTTCACAATAGTTTGGTGGCTTGTTCATTTTTTTTCTAATAGTTCGACCGAAAGTATGAAGTTTACCCTTTTAGTTATTAATTCGGCTCTAAGATTTAATAATAGTATTAAGGGATATAAACATCAAGGTTAACTAATGATACTACTAGATTATAGATTACATCAATTATAAGATTGCAATTTACTTTTATGTTTAATTTGATATAAAGTTATAAATTCTTCATGAACTATTTTATTAAATCATTGAATGTAATGTCATCATTGTTTGTTAATGCAATATCCATTGTTAAATGGGCAACAGATCATTGTTGACATGCTTCTTGGAATTCTTATTTATAAGGAAGTCATTCAGTCATTATTATTAGAAGTAAGATCGGTTTAATCCGTTTTTGAGATGAATCAAAATCAGAATTGTGAAACCAGTACATGTCTAGTTTTCCCAGTCTGCTTCCATTTGCTAAAATTTAAAATATATTTATTATTATATTTGAGGCGGGTTTTGAATTATTTAACTAAGTTTGAAATCAGTTTTTGAGTTGATACTTCATTTTATTTAATTTTAAGTCGCATTTTATCAAATTTTGAATCATTTTTTTACTCGTGATCTAGCTTAAGATCCTGATTTTGATATTGACTACCCTTAATTATTATATTATAAAATATATAATAAGACAGAAGACATTTGTACATGAAACCTCTAATTCTTAAACCCCATCAAGATATTTTGGGTTGTTTGCCGTGAGCGTAAATTAACCACCCAAATGTAGAATTACATTTTATATTATATCATTCATTAATTTTTTTTAATTTATTGATTATTAAATTTTAATAATCAATAATTAAAATTATGCTATTGAATTTTTAGTGGTGAGAATAAATTTGTTAAGAGTAATTGCACTAATCACTCTAATGGTCAAAGTACTTTAGATTTGAAAAGATGAGTGTTCCATCAATTTAAAAAAAAGTTAATTAATTTGAAAAAATTAATAATGATGTGGTGAAAGCATTTCCCTTTTAATAGCACAAATGATATTTTCTTTTCTACTTTTTAAAAAGTATGAGGTTTGTTGCTAGAATATGTACATTTTTTTGGCTAACAATGTTAAATTTATTGGTTGGATTATTCTCATTACTATGTATTTGACTAAAAACCACGATCTTAACCTGTTAGTCGGTGTTCATCCAATAACAAATTCCTTTCTTCGTTGTAAGATAGACGCAATAATGAAAAAGAGTATCAAGATAAAAAGAAAAGTAAATACTAAACGTTTAGACATGCCGATTGATGATATCTCATATCACATCATAGAGACTGTTCTGGTTGTCCATGACAAAATGGAGAACGACCCTTGCCCAAAATGATGCCTACATTTTTAACCATTTTCACTGAAAGCTTGTGGACTTAATGTGCTCGATTGCAAATATTCGACAAAAACTCGGAAGTTTCATTGATATCAAAGTATGTAGCAAAATAATTCATCATAAAAAATAATAAACATTGCCCTTACACAATACACTAACATATCAAAATAAAAATAATGAATTATTTAGAGTTAGATGTATCTTAAACTACGATGTTTAAGCCAAATGGAAGAAGATAAAGCAAATGAGTAATTGAATTGGGAGTGATAGAGATTTCACTCCACCCGCGGAAGCAACTGCCTCAAGGCTTTTTTATTTTTGTCTGCACGGACATAGCTCAGTCGGTTCAGAAATGATAAAGTTAATAACAAGTGTCAAAGTTCGAATCTTGACAGTCGTAATGTGAGAATTATTACCTCTAATATAAGATAACTCTTTATAAACACACGTAAAAAGTGTAGAGACTCTAAAGCGAAAGGATTTCGCCTTTTAATAAAATGGTCTTCCTTACAATACCGTTCCCCTTCGCCTTTTAGTAAAATGGTCTTCCTTACTCTTTAATACCATTCCCCTCGTAAACTGTGTCCCTTACGCCTGCTCTCCTGTCCTTCCTGACTCGTAAAATACAGAGAGAGAGAGGGAGACTTAACATTTGAATTTTGACTGCCAATATTCTTTTGAACGATTCGTTAAACTACGATGTTTAAGTAAAATTAGAGAGAGAGAGAGACTTAAACACCTCACTTCATTCTCTCTCTACACCTTTCGCTCTCCGGCCAGATGACGCCCAACCTCTTCCCCAGTGTCCTCCTGGGCCTTCTCCGTCTCTCCTTCTTCTCTCTACTCTGTGATAGTAATGACAGAGAAGTTGAAGCCCTCACTTTCTCATCGGACGTTGTAGCGCTTAAAGCCTTCAAATCCGCCGTCAAACCCGGCTCCATCCAGCCTTGGTCGTGCTTGGCCTCCTGGAACTTCTCCGCCGACCCATGTTTCCTCCCTCGCCGCTCCTTCTTCGTCTGCGGCATCCTCTGCAACACCCAGTCCACCAGGGTCACCCATCTTACCCTTGATCCGGCGGGTTACTCCGGTACCCTTTCTTTGCTCGTTTCTCTGCTTACTGAGCTCACTGTTATCGACCTCTCTGACAATTACTTCGCCGGTTCGATTCCGTCTTCTATTTCTTCTCTCTCGAACCTCCAGATCCTGATTCTCCGGTCCAATAATTTTTCTGGGCCTGTGCCTCCCTCAATCACAAAGCTCAAGAACCTTGATTCCTTGGACCTCTCTCACAATTCCCTCTCTGGGGATCTCCCATCCTCTCTCCACTCTCTCTCTAGCCTGAGACGCCTCGATCTGAGCTTCAATGGAGTCTCCGGAGCTCTCCCGAAACTCCCGCCGAACTTGGTGGAGGTCGCTCTGAAGAGCAACTCTCTCTCCGGGTTTCTCTCTGAATCGTCTTTCGTCGGGTTGACTCAGCTGGAGGTAGTCGAACTGAGTGAAAACACGCTTACCGGAACTCTGGAGGGCTGGTTTTTCCTCCTCCCTTCGCTTCAACAGGTCGATTTATCCAATAACAGTTTGAGACGTGTCGCGATCGCAAGGCCTGCATCTAATTCCAGCAGCGACCTCGTGGCCGTCGATTTAGGCTTCAACAAAATCGAAGGCTACGCGCCCGCGAATTTCGCGGCTTATCCTCTCTTGTCGTCACTCTCGCTACGCCACAACCGACTGCGTGGCGCCATCCCAGTGGAGTACAGCCAAAAGAAATCTCTCAGAAGATTGTACCTGGACGGAAACTTCTTCACCGGAAAGCCTCCCCCGGCGTTTTTCGCCGAGGAATCGTTGGTCTCCGGCAGCCTGGGGGATAATTGTCTGGACGGGTGTCCACCATCATCGGCACTGTGTACTCCGTCGCAGAAATCGAATGCCATTTGCAAGGAAGCCAACGGCGGTGGAAAGCCCAGGTTTTGAGTTTGACTATCATCTGACATAAGTAGTAGTTTATTTTATTTTTGTTATTTTTATATTTCATTAAATAAAGCAAGTGAATTTTGTAGCCATTTGATTTTTGAATGATGAGCAAATCATGGCAGATGCAGACAGGAATTGTTATAACACGATAAGCTTGGAGATACTTTTTGTATATCCTTTTTCTTTTTACAATAATTTGTCTATTTAATAAGTATAAATATTAATTATCCCAAGTTTCAATAACTCAAATATATATTTTTTTATTAATATTTGCTCATCATACAAAGTCCGGAAGGGACCCAAAATCAGAAATCTCAATGTATAGAAACAACACTTGACTAAACGAGTCAATCTTAAGAACTTGATCGTGGTGAAAAAATTGAAGTTAAAATTCAAACCTTAAGGAATGACTAAATCAAGTGTAGAACATGTTTTTTTCCAATACATTTGAAAAAGGCAACTACTCAATTTAATTTTTGAATTTAAAGAAAAATTTGATTTTTCGAAACTAATTTTACTTCAATTCTTTTTATGAGTTTGGAGAAGTAAAAAAAATTGAAACTATTAATTTTATTGCTACGAAACTTAAAGAAAAGAACGGATTGGTGAAGATCAAAATTAGATGAATATGCATGGTGTTTTTGACAAAGACAATAAAAGATCAATAAAAATTGAATCCTGATCAACGAGGATAATTTTTTTGACAAAAAGTTAAGAAGGGTTTCTTAAATCAAGGAGACAATCCTCTTATATCAACTGATACAAACCTCGGATACTCCTCACCACATACATCCATCTTGAGAGCTTTAGTACACAAGGAATTTGAAAGTTTGAAGTTGCAACGCATATTTTTTACCATATCCAATAATATTTAATTTTTTTTTCAGCCATGTCATTTTGGTTTAGAGCATTAGACATAATGTACTGAGCAACTATACCATGTTCTTGAAAAAACTTCACAAACGGATCAAGTATTTGTATATTGTTAGACTATCTTCCTTAGTTTTCTCCACTTCTATTGTTCTCATGGTTTTTATTTGCTAACACCATTGTGTTTCTACTTCATCCTTGAAAGCCTTAAAGGTTCTAATGCTTCTTCTTTCTGAAAAAGCAAGTATGATACATATATTTTGAAAAATCATGTAGGAAAGAGATGAAGTTGTTGGCCAAGTGGCAGAGGATTGGATGATCAAGTCACAATCAAAGGTCGTGGGGACATGGAATGCTGGATGCCTATAAGGTTAGGATATGCATATCTATTATCAACAATTAGTTTTTGTATGAATGATTGTGTTTGAGGTCATACTAGTGGTACTAGAGCTAAGGTCACATGTTCGATTGTCATGAAAGGCAATTCTTGGGGGAGATTGTTAGCCAGGTGGCAGCAATTTTCTTATGGCAGAGGCTTTAAAGGCTGAGTTACAATCGAAGTTGTGGGCGCTTAGAGTATTGGATGCACTATTAGACTAGAGTACGTGCCTCTACTATCACCCATTTTGATTTTATATGAATGATTGCACCTAAAGTCCAACAAAAATATCTATGATCATATATATTTGCAATTCGACAACAAATATCTAGATATATGATCTCAAATATGTTAGTGATGCTCTTTGCACCTTTCTTATTACAATTTTTTCTTATGTCATTTTTGTTTAGAAAACTAGATATAATGTATTGAGCAACCATACCATGCTCTTGAAAAAACTTCACAAACAGATCAAGTGTTTATCCATTGATAATGTATGTTTCTTAGTATTCTTCACCTCTATCATTTCTAACGATTTGCATCTGCAACATTATTTTTCTACTTCATCCTTGAAAGACTTAAAGATTCTAAGGCTTCTTCCTTGTGATGAAGCAAGTATATATGTACATATATCTTGGAAAATCATTCCTCTTTGCATCTTTCTAATTTTTATTGATTTGTTTACTGTAACGCAACACATGTAACATAGAAATGTTTTTCCAAACTTAATGAAAACCAACTACTTAAAATCAAATTCATGCGCCAATTAGTTGCACATTTCAACTCTTCTTGTTGTTTGTGTAAATGATGTGCACCAACCTTCTTATTTGTAGATTTAGTAAGGATGAGGCTTATCGAGAAGGGGAGACGATTATTGAGTGGTGGCTACATTTGCTAATCGTGATGGTTAGGCAAAAATAGGGGATGTGTTGGTTGATTGGTCGTGTGCTTCAATAGGTTATGGAAGCTAGGTGAAGGATGGATTGGTTAAAGATGGTAAAAGCGAAGGAATGCTTGCAGATCAAGTGAATGTGCAACGGTCACAAGCCATAAGGGTGTGCACAAGACAGTCTGGTATGGAAGGACACATGCCCTCGATTAATTAGACATGAATGGATACGAAGCCAACCGATTGGTGCGAAGGGGCGCATCTAGGAACAATCATGGCACAAAGGGGCTTGCACAATAACAGTCCTAGCGCAAAGGGGTGCGTGCAGGAACGGTGGTAGAGCGAAGGGGCGCAACGATCTGTTAGGTGTGAATGGGAGCGTACATGGGCAGTTGCACGAATGGCCGCACGCACGAGGTTGCCGGCATCAAGGGCACCTCGGTGATGTGCTTGGCAGGAACATACTGTTTGGTTCACGAGTAAGGTGGACTTGAGCAAGGTTCAGCCTGTGGGGCGAGCTCTAAGTTCTTGTGGCGGTAAACGTGTCACGCGGTGTAGAGACATGACTAACAAGGCCTCTTGCGACTCGTATGCTTTGCTTGACTTAGATGGTTCCTTCGGCGCCTGTCACTCGTCCAGGATGAAGGATGCGACACTTTCCATTATTTGGCATGAAGAGTGCGTTTGTAGTCTGGTGGAACTAGGTTGAGCATGCACACGCAAGGAATCTCGTCTAGGAGATCTTCATGGTGCGATGAGTGTCAAATATCGATCACTCGATATACCAACAATGGAAAAAATGGCAGTGTCAGTTGTAATGCCTAAAACTCCCTTTGTTAAGAGGTGATATAAGAACGGTTGTCGAGAACCCAAACTTCTTTCAAGATTGGAGTCTATGAGCACCTTCACGACAATGGCATGGCCGGTTCGGTGGTTCGTTAAAAAAATGAGAGGAAGAGAGATTTGGAAGAAGTAACTTCTATTCCAAATCTCCATGCCTCTTTAGACATGGGTGACAAGGTTGGTGGCCCGAGCATATATTTTAGGCTCGTCATTTACGCCAACGAGACCGTATTAAAAACAACTAAATGCAACACATCGATATTGACTCTTTTAAGATAGTCTACATGTACTAAACAAAACAACTAATTAATAATAACAACTAAAGGACTCAGTGAATGATCATTGACACCTTCCTTAACATGACTTGATGATGTGCCTAAGGGGTGCTGAAAATTCACGCCTCTTGAACTCTTGTGGGCTCTTGTCATGGAGGTGTCCTAACCACGTCCGTCTGTATGGTTCTCACCTAGTTTCCTCTGATTCGGGCTCCGAATCCGAGCAAATATAGATTACCCCAATTGATTTCCGCAGCAATGTGGTTGATCCAAAGCTAGAAGCAAATCCGTCCGACCCATGATCATCCTCACTCAGGCCAGTGCTAATGTTCCCAGAACTAGGCACATCAGTAGATGCAATCGAAACAACCACTTTCCTTTTACAAAACTTGCTTCTAAACTTTAATATTTATCTAGAGATGATGTGATTCGCACATGAGAATATAGACTTATCAACTCTTATATATAAACTATTTTCATCAAAGCATCTATATAAACTCTTTTAATATCTAAACTTTCCTTAAATTGAGTACATAGGCATGAGATTCTACCACCTGAAAGAGAGAAGAAACCCTAACAAATAAAGGGAGAAAAGCTACGTGTAAAGAGAGACAGTTGGGAGGAGGCAGACTTTCCTACAAGATGTTGGGTCATTGAGAGCCGGAAAAAAATAGGAGAACGATCGGACAAAGAGAGAATTCGCACGGGTAAGCGCGAGCAAGGAAGGAGTTTGATTTCGATATTTTTGCAAATGTATCAAGCAGTGGACGGTTTATTATCCTTAATCGACACTTCGTGAGCTACGGATCGGTTTATTATCAAGCAGTGGACGGTTTATTATACAAACTAATTAACTTAAATCTAATAAAGGTAATAGTTGAGCTTAGAGAACTATTTGACCTCAATGATTTCTGTAAGAAGCATGCAGGCGTCTAGGCAGTGTCCCTTGGACCAACTAATCGGACCTTGCACCCGAGAGTTCCTGCTCCATCAAAACAACTTCAAGCTAACCAACGATCGTGAAGTAGATTTTAAGGTTTTTGTATTGTAAAAGGAAATGAAGTTTAAACGAACCCGCAGGAAGAAATATATTCATTTCATTTTTCAGAATTTATTGTATGAAATCTATTTATTTCTTCAGCTTAAAATTTTGATGGGCCCTATTTTATGGAGATTTGATTTGGTAAAATGTTTCCTTCTTCCTTCTAATGAAATACCTCCCATGAAATGATACAAAAATAATTCTCCAAATTCTCCAAAGTGGCGGACATTTAATATCATAACAACAATGTTCGAAATGACTAATAATACAACTTTCAAATCGATAAAAAGTCTTACTAAAATCTAAGAGAGAATTCATCAATTCTGATTTCTGATGAGAGAACTGACTAATTGTCCTACATAATTTCTGGAAGAAAATAAATGTGTCATGTTTTGTGTGAGTCGATTTACTCAAGTTGAGATATAACTTTATGTTTAATAATCAATAAATAACACAAAATAATTGTTCAAGCATACGTCACATATTAAAGCATCACAGGTTATGTCGTATCAAGATAAAAACAAAATCAACACTCGAAAGTTGCAGCCAATCATCTTGGTCAGGTTTATGAGTTTAAAACTTAAGGACATGGCTCATTAACGGTCTTATTACTCATTTTACAAATTTATAAAATATGCATGCTCAATCTTATATTTTCAACAAATAGTTAATAAACAATTTTATGGCATTCATCCATTGCTGATAGGAGCGAAATTGGCTTCAATTGCTTTGATATGAGCAAAATTTAGTGATTTCGTGATCTATTGGCCGGTCTCGTCTTTGGGTAGGTTGATCTTTAATTTAAGTTTAGGGTTTCCTTGTTCATCCATTGCTGGACTTACTCAAAAAATTATGTTTTTCATGTAGAATGACCACATCCAATCTTTGACACTTTCAAAATTTTCTTCACTCAATGGTTACCACGATCAATATATACGTAATTTTATTTAGGGTTTTCTAATGTCCTTTCTCTCTTCAACTCGTTCAAAAATTTGCAATAGTCATTCATCATCGATGATTTGTTTCCTTTGGAACCGTCATAGGATATCAAGGTTGAAACCCTTACTCATGCTCATCTTGACAACCGAGTTTTGTTTCATAATACAGGTAACAACTCTCAAGATAGAGAAAATCATATTAGTGGCTAACCCCTTTTATAGAGTTTTTTTTTACCAATAATAAAAAACTTATTGCTAACCCTTTGATAGAGTTTGTTTTTAACAATAATAAAAAAAATAATCTAGTAAATTAGAACTCCAAAAAATAGATAATCTAAACAAAATAAGTATCAAATAAAATCATAATTTGGGACAACTTGCCTTACAAGTAGGGGTAGGCATGGGTCGGGTTCTAACCTGGCCAACCCGACCCGAATGGGTTTTGGGTCAAAAGGAGAACCCAAAACCCGACCCAAACCGAAAAAAAAAAATTTCAACTCAAACAGAGCGGTTTCGGGTTGGGTTGGTTCACATACAAAACTAAAAAAAATTACAAATGCAAGGTGTCGACCGCCTTTTGCTAACTGTCGACCGCCAATACAAGGTGTCGACCGCCTTTTGCAAGGTGTCGACCGCCTTTTGCAAGGTGTCGACCGCATCTGTAAGGTGTCGACCGCATAGCGTTTAAAGACTTAAAGTTACAAAACAGAGAAGGAACACAGAAACCCTAATCTCAAATAAAACTTCTCGTCGTTCTCGACTCTGAGATCTTCCTGCCTCAGCACCGCTTGAATTCTTGGTAAATGGTAATTACTAATTGCTTAGTTTATCTGTTTTCTCTCTTAGAGCTCTAAGATCTTCTTGTAACATCTCTACTAATTGCTATATGAATTGTTCAAAATTTAAAATCATGGCTTCTTCATCCAATTCCCGCTCTAAAAACAAAAGGTAGAAAGTGACTTCAAATAGTGACATACCGACCACAATTGAAATGTTTGATAAACATTTGTTTGCAAACATGAAGTCTAAAAATGTTTATCAGTCCGAATTTCAATATAAGTTGATCATTCCTAGTCGTCTTTTTGAAGAACAATATCTTACTGGATTAGACATCTACAATTTGCTAAATTGTATAGGATTAGCCACTCTATTTCAATTTCCCGGTCCATATTTTGAAAATGCAATTAGACTATTCTATGCAAATTTCTCATATTCTGTACAACCCCTTCAAGTAACAAGTTATGTGTATGGCAAACACATAACGCTCAATTCCCGCAAAAACAATAATCTACTGAAATGCAAGGACAATGAGTGTGCAGTCTGCTATTATGAGTCATTTGTTGAGCATTCATTTGTCAAGAATAGTAATTATCATTCCTTTCTGAGAATGATTGTCAAAAATTCGGATACTTTTCTTTCTTGCTGACCTAAAGCTAGTGACCTTAACATAGAAGCTCGCCTTATTCACCACATGATTACTTATAATCTTCTTCCGATGGATGGTCATCGTCATCATATAAGTGGAATGAATTTGTTTCTCCTCCACAACATCTATAACGAAACAAATTTTAATGTTGGTTATATTATTCTCAAACGCATGATCAAATTATTTGAAAATGCTTCTAAGTCGTTGCCATATAACCTCATGTTAATGACAATCTTTAATGATTATGAAGTCCTGTTTCTTACAAATGAGTCTTCACTACCTGTGAGGAAGGTACACTCTTACTCTGAGTCTACTCTTGCTTGCATGGTGATTGTTCGTGATGAAAATGATACCTGGATATTTAAAGTGAACAACTAAAATGTCAATCAGGGAGCTCTCTACGTTTCAACACCTCAGCCTTCAGTTCCTGCCCCTCAACTCATTATTCCATATCAACTCAAAGCCTATATGGAATTCAAATTCGATCAGTTAACAGGAACCATAGATGGCTTGGGAATTTACGTAGAAGAGAAGAGAGATGACTTAGAAGACAAGCTCTATTGTCTATATCAAAAAGTTCAAGACCTCAACTCATCTTCCTTTCCAGATCCTCCGAATGACTCTGCTCCTGAACCTAAACCGGAACCCGCTCCTAAACCTTCAAGTGTTGCTGCTCCATCAGAAGATTAGATTAATGTAAATATATTGTAATAGTCTTGACTTGTTGTACGAATATATATTTTAGATTTTTGATTGATGCTCTAATAGTAATAGTCTTGAATGAAAAGTGTGTTTCTTGGATTGCCATAACTCATTAGTTATGGCCTTATGGTGGCCGGTGGGCATCGCTTGATGAAAATAGTACATGAAATTTTGTTTGTGTTTAAAGTTTCGATCGCAAATTAAAGTGTCGACCGCAACTCCAAAGTGTCGACCGCCAAACGTAAGGGTCGACTGCTTGGTGAAACAGATCATTAAAAAGGATCGACCGCAAATTAAAAGTGTCGACCGCAAGTCGAAAGTGTCGACCGCAAAACCTAAGGGTCGACCGCTTGGTGAAACAGAAGATTGAAAAGTGTCAACCGCAAATTAAAAGTGTCGACCGCAACTCCAAAGTGTCGACTGCCAAACGTAAGGGTCGACCGCTTGGGGAAACAGAAGATTGAAAATAAATCGAAAATCAAACCGAACCAAAATAGTAAAAACTGAACCCGACCCAAAACTGATTAATTGAACCAAAGTCTGACTCAAACCCGGCCCAAACCGTTTGGGTCGGTTTGGGTTTTCGGGTTGGTTCGGGCTGCCCACTCCTACTTACAAGGGAGCGAAAGTGTTCAAAAGTGTAGACTATGAACGGATCATAATGAAGTTCTCGTCTCAAACTAGCTCAAAAATAAAGTTGTACTGGCTTTAGCACAAAGAGCAAAATATTGCACTGGCAAGTTCTGGAGCTCTACAAGTGATATCAAAACTAGTTCCCTTCGTATGTGATGGTGGCCGACAGGAATGTCGAGCCCTTGAAGGAGGGTGGATTGTGATAACCTACTCGACAGAAGGTGTGAAAGTGTGCAATTTCATATTATTTAAAGGTAGAGACGAGAAACAATTCATAAATAAGTTAATTTTTCTAATTAGCATTACATATTTTAAACATAATTCAAGAATAAAGTCGTGTTGGCTCTAATCTGAAGTTGATAATTTTGTGTTGGGTGTTCAGGGAATCCACATTGTTTGTCACTCGCCATAATAATTTCTCTCCTCTTTATTTTTCGTCTTCTAAAAGTCATAGTGGTTGATTCTGTCTCGGATGGTTATGTGAACCTGCAAGTCTTAGCGTAAACAGGCCATTCCACTGTCATACCAGCCGTGAGAAATCGGATCCTTCAAAGAATACAAAAGCAAGTCTAAAATCCAATGCTACGAAATGAAAACTTTTGATCCACTTACTTTTCACCACCGATGAATGGCTGTTCCAGACCAACACATCAATGTCTCGAAATGAGGGATTTGTGCCGCCATCTACCTCAACGTAATCGAGGCCAAGCATTACAGATGTTAAAAGTTGAATGAAATAACAAGGCCGCTATAGGTGTCTAAATTGCTTCGGTTCTACTCAGATATAAATGTGAAAAATCATAGGCTTCATCGTTGGAGAGAAGGATAGCAAGTCAAATCTTTGCATGCATTACTTTGAGCTGCGATAGTCAAGAGATCCTCTCTTGAAATCCAAATCTAAAAGATGACGACTAAAAGCAGCCTAGAAGAGGGAGGATAAGACTNAGTGCACAACCACTACATTTTCAATATCTTCTTTCAGCCATGAGTAAGCACTTTGACAAAATGATATTATCAGTCGATCTGGGGGGCAGTTATGATCGTCAAAAGGAAAACTAGCCACCTGAAAAAGCAACATTTTTTATGGATAAGATGTGAAATATTTGGACACAAATTATTTGACAGGTTAATAGTACAAGCACCATAACCTCTTCCCGTTAACATAAGAGGCCGTTGAGTAACACAAACAGAAAATTCACTAAGAACTAGTCATGGACGAGAAAATTCATTGCTTTTGACTAACGTCCAAGTGTCTAAAAGAATGTGCAAGATGCATCAAAAGTAAAAACTATCATGCAAATAGCCAATAATTTAGTAGCAAAAAATCAAGCAAGGTTTCTGTATGTCTAAACATCAAATAGTCTTTTCTTTTAGCAACTATTAATTAAATTTAGTTGCTAGAATTTTATCAATCCTACTTATCATTATATTGATTTTCAATTAATGGTTCTTATTGAATTTTTTGGATTTCATTAGTATAGAAGCGTGTTCAAGGTTTCAAAAATCAGATTCTTGATTTTTCGAACTGGTTTTCAGTTTTGGAGTTAAAGTTGAAGATTTTTTCCCTATACTACATCTGGTATCAACAGAGAAGAAGAAAACTTCACTTGCTTGTGTGACAGAAATAACAAAGGCAACCATAAGAGAAGGATCATCCTTCGACAAAGAGTTGAGACACTGACACAATTGTCTGTTAGAGAGAAGAATGTTGTGCTCCCCACAAAGAAGTCTCCGCCCTTCGACTATCAGAACGCAGAACAATGTGTCATCCCTAATGGCCCACACCAAAATGCCAATCAGCATTTCTTTTATGGCAATTTGCAAACCCACTATCATAGTTGTCACCAAGAACACTGGTAGCGCTCACTATGAATAAACGTGGGTTGCACACAATAGCAGACACACATAAGGGTGTCGCCTAAGAAAGCGGTGTTGATACACAATGTCATGCCGCTTCACTAGTCGAGCAATCACTAATCGGCTGCTGCAGCAGAATATTATGTTATAAATTTTTTTGACACAAAAGAATGTTATGAGCGATTATTTTATTCTATTTTTTATATTAAAAAATTGGCTCTCATATTGGTGGTTGCATGAAACGTGAACTTAGAGGACTCCAAATAATGGCACAAAAGGATGAGCCACTTGAAGGAAGATTTAACACAACTACCATCAATAGAAGAATCATCGAAGAGAATTCATGTACCAACTCTTGATATCATGGAACAAGACATGAACTTTCTAACGAACAGTGTTTGGCACATCTTGGCATGAATCAATATAACTGAGCCAATTCCATCACATGACAAGAATAATCTAGCACAAAAACCTAGGCCAATGGTTATGTCAAGAATGCCTACCACAATGTTTGTAGATGCCAATCTTCAAAGAAAAGAACCAGATGCTGAGGTTTTCGAGCATAATGATATTTCAGAATAAATGTGAAGTTAGAGGAAAAGAAAATTAGTGTTGTTGTAGTGTATGTGATAGAAGTTTTTGGACAATTATGGCTTAAGTTGAACTCAAACGGCATGCTACAAAGTCATATTTGTTCAGTCAAAGAGATGGCAACACTCTGTTCAACCCTTTTTTGACGACAAAAAACTAGAATGGACGAACTATAAACCACCTTTGAGAGTTTGATTGTCCATTTGCCTCAAATGTCCAAATTAATATTGATTAATGCTTTTTCCAAGGCCTCAAAAGCAATATTCTGCATGAGTTGTGGTTATTATACCATAACGAATTACGCCAATTTATTGAATTTTCCCAACTAGTCAAAGATAAATACACTGGAAATGTACGTAGAGATAAAGTAATGAGGTTGATAACAAACTTGGTTAGGTCATGAGCAAAACTGCAAGTAATTTCCCATAGCACCATTAGTTGGGCATCTCAAGAGCTGAGAGCCCTGGAGGTTAACTGATGTAAAAAAGCAATTTTGTAAGGAAAAAAGGTTGTGTTACTTTGTTCACACAAAAAGAAAAAGTGTTGCAATAAGAGTCGCAAAAGCACCTTCATGGTTGCAATAAGAGTCGCAAAAAGCACCATCAGGGTTGCAATAAGAGTCGCAAAGACAAATGATGAAGAAGGCACAAACCTAACACTCTGAGAAGAAATTCATTCCCCAATTGAGTTATCATCCAGCGTTATAGAGTGACTTTCTTTATCACGTAGCTTCTGGTTATCGAGATTTGTACTATAATTTTCAATCGAGGTCGTTGTTAATAGTGAGGCAATACAAAAAATTATTTCACAACACTTGTACAATGGATTGGGATCTCCATTGTTAATGAAATTGCATCATGTAACATTATTAATGGCATTAGGGAGTAAGGACCAAGGATTTACCCTAACAAAGGTCGATATAACGTTTTGTACTCATTTCTCTATGACCAATAGGCAAGAACTTGGTAGAGCCAATTTGGTCATTAAGGTCTATGCAAGGAGACATATATTGAGTAAAGCAATATTTCTCAGTAAATCACATAAGGTAGGAAGAACAACTATAGACAGTGGCCTTGTGTTTGGAAGGGATGTACTGACCTGTTTCAACGAAAAGGAGAGTGACACCCACTACTGGATTAGACAATTTTGTGTGTTTCTCTTTTGGAATGTTTTTGCGCTTTCCAAGAAAGGACAATCCACTAGCAAATCCTAGATCCCAATCAGAAATGGTTTGTAAGAGAGCACCCGAGGGACTACAAGGTTTTAGAAAGAGATCTGTCAGATATAGTCCTTGAGGGCCAATTCATGAGCATGCTATTGTGTGCGATCAAGGTTGTGGTTCCCTTGTTTCTTCGGCAATGGTTTATCAAGATGATGAATGTGGAACGAGTAAAAGAATAGAACAATATACTGGAACCTCACCGACTAAGAGCAAAGGAAATTTCAACCGAACACTAATTCCAACTAGAACTACTAGAGAGTGCAATTATCCTCCTTGTATACCACATTTCTGTTAAATAAGGCTTTGGGAGATAGGCTCCACAAAGTATCCTTACCACCAAAACTTCAAGGTGATTTATCTTTCACAGTGTAGCCGGAACAAATATTGAGACTTTGCCAAATGACGAGTTGGAGTACCATCAATTTTTGCATTCTCACCTCGAGGATAAGGGAATTCTCGATGGTAGGGGTATTGATAGCGCACAATTAGGTCATCAAGGTCAATGCTAGGAGACACAAATGGGGAGCACAAGCTAAGAATGACGAACCACAACTGGAGCAAGCTAAGTAATTTCATTATGTTAGTATTACGTTGCTAGTATTACGTTCACTTAATTTGTCTTTAGCTTGTTTTGTACGAGAGAAATAACTGACTTGCCAGTAGCTTAAAAAAATGTTATAGAGAAATGGATTGAGAATATTAGGTCGAATTTGTGGAGAGGGAGCCTCCAATATATACTCTTTAATCTATAAATGATTGTTGCCGCAGTTTTTCTTCTTCTCAATACAGCTTCCTTTCTTCTTTTGTTTTCTTGCGCAAGCAATGCCTTATTAGAAGTGTAAGTGATATTAGACATGAAATAGTTTAAGAGACAAGAAGAATCACATAGATTGGGTATGGAAGAGAATCAACCTTCAGAATTATGAGAAGCAAATTAGCACTTTGGGGACGAGAATTGATTGGATGGGAATCCATGCAATAGAGAGAATACCTCGCAGAACAAAGGGCATAAAGCTCAAAGTCAAATGATACTCGTGTGGAAGGGTCTTTGAGATCATGCACACTAGGAATTGTTGCAACTACGACCCTTAACGTTAGCCACTCCAAGATAACGACAAAGCATCCTTCCTACAAGCAAAGATTGTTAACACCATTCTCCCAAATGAAGGGGAATCGCCTTACCATCCTCCTCGGAGATGGAAAAGAGCATGTGATTAGTTTGCAGCATGTGCACTACATTGTGGCAATTGGGTTCATAAGAAACATTGCCCCTACCGACAGCAATCGATTTCTCATGCTAACAATGCAAAGCTCACACCATGATTGGATGGTACTTATGAGACTGTGCAAAAGGTAGGGCGAGTGACCTACAAGCTTGAGTTGTCTTCACTCAAACCATCCACTTATGACTACTACATAGTCCATCGCATCTCTCATAACAAAAGACAAGCACGATTAGTGCACCTGAAGAGTATCTTGGACATCTGAGGCAACCTAATACTACTCCATTTGTGATTGTACATGTTATTACCAAGTAAAAGATACTCCAGCACGTGAAGAAACATCCGAGCGGTTTTTTTTGTTCGAACTTGAGGACGAGATTGTTTCACCAACGATAGATTACTTATAATACTCAAAGATTACAATATTTAACGAGGATAGGTGTTTTAGTCATTTGATAAAGGGATGGATGGTAATTAGTATTAGGGTTAATTAATTGATTACCTTGTTAAAGTGAAGTAAGCATAGTCGAGAGAAAGACAGAGGGGCTGGTTCTCGGCCGTTGACCTTTTCTTGTTGTTTTCATTACTACTATGCCTTGGGATTTTGTTAAATCAATTACAAGATTTTTATCGATTCTGCTTATCAATATATTTATTTTCAATTGATTCTTCGTATTGAATCTTTGGGCTATATTAGCTTCCCAAACAAATGTTGTAAGGTTCAAGCTAAAAGGAAGAACAATAAATACTCTCCCATGCAGTACTTGGTTATCAAACTAAGCAAAAAGACATAGCATATATCAACATCAACTAGTAACTATTATTTATTTGACACACAAACCCCAAAAAATAAGGGCAGCTAAATTATGCTTGAAAGCAAACAAGCACTTCTTTTTTCCCTAGAATTAGGAGAAAATTACATACCTTCCCTTCAAATAATGAAGCATCGTACAGCCTCTCAGAACAAAGATTGTACACTTTGTATTTGTCCTACATAATAGAAGGGGTCATTAGATAATAAAACATGACTATACAACAGGACTGACACAAAAAAAAAAATATATAATAGAAACAAGAAGAAGAATTAGATACAAGCATTATTGTTTTGAAAAAACTCCATCCATGAGACAACAGAAGCAAGAAAGACTGCTAGGAAGAAATATTTTGCAGCTCCAATCGATATTTCATTACTCATTTTATCAAGCACAAAGTGGAACATTTGAGAATACATCTATCTAAAAGAGAGGACAAGTTTGATGCTCTAAGTGAGAAAGCCAGACGAAAAACATTAGTAAATAGGTTGTTTAAGAAAACGTGAACATTCACTGACAGATTAACTCCACAAGCGAGATCAGTAGCCAATAAGGAGAATCAAACTTATAAAAAGCAATTAATAGTCAAATAAGACAATAAGTATGTACCATTATGGTAATTATGTCAGTACCTTGTGATGAGTTTCAAAGAACTTTATAACTTCTTCCATGTGATTACGGTAGAAACCCTATGTCCCACGTAATAATAATTCAAGCATTGATCATCAGAAAGAAATTAAAGATGATGAGAAAAAAAGGATAAAACCTAAGGGAAAAAGACTTATTTACCTCGACGTATCCAAAAAACCCTGAACTCATATCGCCAGCCGGGAATCCCATAGCAATTATGTTCTCTGTGATATATGTCATATCCAAATCAAATCCGCCTTCCTGGAAAGTGCACATTAAAAATTAGTTAAGGAAGAAAATATTAGTACACTATTTCTTCACAGAAACAAACTGAAAACTAGTGTTTTCATAAGTTAAACTGTAGTAAGGAAATATACTGCTTCCACTAATTCAATCATGAGATCAATGCAGTAAATATGTTTCATCATTCAGGTATACTTTCCCATAAAAAAATCATCTTAACATGCAACTACACTTTTTCATATTAGAAACTACTTGAAATGTAACCTAATGTTGAGAGATTCATTCACTCACTAGCGCAAGCACAAGCACAAGCAAGACAAATACAAGACAGATGCATTTCCAAGAGCATGAAAACTGCAGAATTGCAAATTGAACTAAAGTTCATACAAAATACATATTAGAAACTGTGATAATAAATTTGGAAATTCCAAATTTTGGTTGAATTTAGAATCGGCTATATGACCATATTAGAGATTCGTATATTCAAACATATATGAGTCTATTCAACTTCCATACAAATTTGAATAGAGCCGTCAAGCACACCAACAAATTCACAAGTCTTTTAACTATAATAAAAATACCCAAGACAAGTGCAAAAAATCGATTGTAGTGCAACATTATGTATGCTTGATTTGAAAATAAAACAATATCAGCACTATCACATAAAAACCAATGAACAAGACAAGATTAACCTGGTATCTTCGTTTATTTTGAGAGACAGCATGCCTAGCTTTGGCCTGTACAGCCTTCACAGCACTTCTAGAAGACTCAACAAAACCTTTTGTGAGTGATCCAAATAAACCAGGTTCTGTAATTTTTGAATTTTGTCCGGAGGCATCTGGAGAAGGATTTTTTGGGGACAATTGCAAACCAATGCCACTGGTGAAACGTGAAAAACTGGACTTTCCTATGTTTGCATTAGGTGAACCATCTTGTGTTCCAACGAAAGGCTGTGAAATCTTTAAATTTTTTGCCCAAGAAGATATGCTAGTAGGAGACAACCCAGAAGTAAAGTCGCGTTTCGAATTTTCAGATTCATCAGCACGTTTTGAATTTTCAGATTCATCAGCGCGTTTTGAATTTTCAGATTCATCAGTACCAGCAGCAGTATGCTGTGCTTCAGATGCTAGGACACCAGAGGTGTTAGACTGGGACGATTCTGAATTATCTTCTGGTTTTGTGTCCATTATATAATATAACCACAGGGTTCCAACTAATCAGTGATGTATATTAACAAAAGTTGATAGAAGACTTAAGAAATGTATGCAACTGATGCCAGTTCAACAAATTTCAGTACAAGCTCTGCAGTAGATGTAAACATTAATGTTAAGGAAACAAATAGGAGGTCCTTATCTTCTCTAGACCAGCTATTTAAAAATTCAGATAGCTATTACGAAATAACCATAGGAGTTTTTAAAGGATACCCAAACCACTGTGAATTAGAAAAATAATACATATACAGATCTCTATAAAAATAAAAGAAAAAGAAATAAGAAAAAATTATGTTGAGTGCTTTTTCTCGAAAAAAATTATATTAGGTGAGAAAAGAACGACAATGATTTTCAATTTTGTGAAGAGAAATGCAACATTAGCAAATTTTCCACCAAAATTTTCAGCTAACTAAGAGTGGATAACTTCCCATGAGCCATAGTATGCTAAATTTTAATTGAATCATAAATTTAGAAGTATAAATTTGCTTTTACGTTCTCCCTAGCTACAAAAACCAATTCAATGTCCAATTAAGTAATCAATCTGAAGCATATTGCCCTATGCATAGTATCATTTTCCAAACCTAATGCAGGCTCGATATCTTTAACAACGATGTCCAATTAATATGAAACAAAGTGACAAGAAAGACATCAAAAAATCATAAAAAGAGGGTGATGGACGCGGGATCACCGATACCTAGTGCCCGTACCTCCGTAGCTTCACCCATTTTATCGGCGAAAAGAAAAAAACGAAAGGGGTCTCCGATCTTGCATCCGGATAAAAAATCTTACCAAGATCGAAATCACTGCATCAAACAAATCGCAGAAGAAAATTGGCTACAAAAGTACATATACATGCGCAGAATCAACCAAATGAAGCGGGGCTAAGTAGGGTTCAAGCGCCGAGCGAGAGCGATAAAAATGAAGTTCTCCAAATCAAGGAGCTCAGTGCCTCCACCCCAAGGGGTAGAACAGTCCATTAGTATGGATACTTGTCAACGCATCAGACGGTTTGGCAGGGGCTGCATCCAGAATTCGATAGAAACAAATTGATTCAATCGCTGACGGTTCACGTAGATGATGCGTACGACCGAACCTGACGACCAGAACCTTTTATATAAACTAATTAGGAGAGTTGAAATTGTGACTTTTTATTTTGTCTTAATTTTGATTATAAAAAATTATAATTTATGGGTCTGAGTCTCCATCTTTAAGATGTAAAAAATCATGAAATCGAAATCAGGACTATAAATCAAAAAAATTCTAAAAATCGAATAAAATCTTATTCAAACTCTAATCAAATTCGATATAAATCTTAAAATTAATTATAAATTCGCTCAATTACTTAAAACTCGACTCAAATATAATAAAAAATATTTTTTTTATTATTGTTATATTTTAATTTTTTTAAAATATAAATAAAACTAAGTTAAAATTAAAACTGCACAAGAACCGTTAGTTCTAGTGCTTGTTTCAAAAAAATAGAACTGTGAATTCTAATTTCGATTCTATTTAAGAAAAGAACAGAGTCTTACCAGCCCTTGCTCACCCTAACACTAACCAGTGGAGGCAGGACGGATTATTTTATAACTGTGCAAATATTAAATGAGGAAATTTCAGTACAATGACGTTATATCGATAATAAAGAAATCCTCTTAGGTAGTCTTTTCTTACACGAGACGATGGCGACCTTGCCCTCAGGAAGCGAAGCCTTCTGCAATCATGTTTTTTTACCAACAAAGACGCCGGCTGCATGTTCGTGACCGCTCTCGAGGGTTTGTTTGCTATTTCACAACATTGGAGTCGATTTGCTTAATCAATTGGATGGTTATTAACCTTTTTTTTTAAATTATTCAATTCGGTTGTGCATAAAAATGTCATGATTACAGAACTTTTATGGCTATATAAAAATTTGAGGCGGTAAGGTATTAACGTAGCTTTTAAATGTGTGTTAAAATTCTTATATCAAATGATAAGAAGCACGAATGTATTTAAAATACAATCTTTAAACCATGCAAAATAGAAGTTCAAATCACCTTTGATCAAATATAACGTACTTGTTCGCAATCAAATATTGTCAATGGAAGTCGTTCTGGTTTTAACCCGATTTTATTTTATATTTTAAAAAATTAAAATATAACGTGAAAATATATTTTTTATTATATTTGAGTCGAGTTTTAAGTAGTTGTCAGATTTATAACTAATTTTATAATTTATATAGGATTTTATTAAAGTTTGGGTCAAATTTTATTCAATTTTAAAACTTTTTTTTACCCACAATCTCGATTCCAATTTCACGATTTTATATTCTTAAAAATCAACACCGGCCCATAAATAATAATATTTTAAAAATTAAAATCAAGATTGAATTAAAACTGATAGTTTCGATCTGATTTAAGATTATGGTCGAGTTTTGACGACCATAATTAAAAGGAAAATAAAGAGGGATATGACAATTTGAAAAGTTTACCTAAATATCCCATCCACACTAATGAGGAATGTAAAGCTGTATTCAAGTATATACAACTAAAGGTCCGACTGTAATTTGAAGCGTCATTAAACCTGCTCCATTTTCGTCAAATTCAGGGGCGACCCGGCACGTCTGGCCGGGACGCGCTTTACCATTTTCACTCCCAATGGATTCTCTTTGCTCATCAGGCACGTTCCGGCTTCTACGTCGCAGATCGGGTAGTCATGGGGACAGCAACTGAAGCCGTCGTCGCAGCAGGTGGCCGACTCCAGCGGGCAGCATCCCCATTCGAAGCAGTAACTTCCGTACCGATCAATGCAGCAGCACGTGCTAGCCTCGGCGCACGAGTTGTACTCATCGCACTCTGTCGGCGGCCTCTCCGGTGACGGCGGCGACGGGCTCGGCCTCGGCGGGTTTTGCCCCTTCTTTACGGGATACGACGGTTCTATGGCGATACCGCATTTGCCCGCCGGTTTGCCACCCAAGTTCCGCTCGATTCTGATGTATCCACTCTCGCCCCAATCGGGTCCCCACGAGTTCCTCACCGTCCAATAATCAACCCCGTTTTCTGTACCGTATCCGACGGCGACTACGCCGTGATCCAGATTCGTGCCGCAATGCCCGGTGAAGACGCCCTGAGCGGCAAAAGAATCACAACTAATGTAAACAACTTATTGTGTTGATGAAAATGGTCGTTTATTACCGATTCGTAAAGTTGGAAAGCTCTGCCGCCGGCTTCTATGGCGACGCTGACTGGTTGGGCTGACACCGCCTTCTTCAATGCTCTCTCGTCCTTCTCTGGAACATCTTCGTATCCATCGATCGTCACGACTTTCGCGTTTTTCTGACGGAAGCCAATAATTTGTTAGTAAACAGATGAGCTTTTCGTCGTGCAAAAACCAAGAATGAAGGAACAAATTCGGGACAAACCCGATTCTGGTCGCAGCTGCCATCACGAGCACTATAAGGATAGTCTTCTTCAGAATCAATCCCACCATTGCTAATGATAAACTGAAACGCATAGTCCATTAGGCCTCCATTGCAGCCCTGGTTGTATGATGTGTCACAGTTGACGAGTTCTTGTTCTGACAGAGAGATGAAGTCGCCGGTGACAATTTTGTTTATACCTTCCACAGCAGCGATCGTTGAGAACGCCCAGCAACTCCCTTCAAAGTTCAAACCAATAAATTCATAAGGCTAAGAAGATTTCTTTGGACCAGATTGATAATACGAGGATTGAAGCCTTGATAAAACCCGTACTGCCATTTTCTACACACAAAAGACACATTTTTTGTTTCTCTACCTAAAATTCTGAACACAAAAGTCTAATCTTAATGAAATTAAGGTACTGTTTTGTAAGGGAAAAGGGTGAAGCTTCACATTAGAAAACTATTTTCTACGTATTCAGATCTCAAAAGGGTAATACTACAATTTCAATCACTGACAGTAAGAACTGTTTTTAAACAATTTTGTCGAATAATCGATTAAACAGGCATCGAAGTTGACAGAGGTCAAGGTTTTCATAACCGAGGAGCTTGAAAGAACAAAGAATTAACTTTTCCCCCGCAAGAATGATCACCGAAAATGACATAAAAAAATAAAAATAAAAAGAAGAAAACTCACCACACTGGCCTTGATCCTTGACAGCCCCAACCGCCCCTTTCTCTCTCCAGTCAACGGAATCCGGCAACTCCTCGCCTTCCCGATACACATATCTATCGTTCACCACCGCAAAAGGACGAGCTTTCCGACCCATTTTGAACCCCAGAAACATGGCCCGATACTCCTCGTTCGTGAGATCAGCAAATCGGGTAAGCCCGAGGCGGTAAGTCCGCCTCTCCTGGTTGTGCTCATCAATGAACCTCAGATTGTCCTTGAAGATCTGAAACCTCTCATTCTTTTCACCCAGAGAGTTGTAGACCTTCCCGTGCTTGACTAGCCAAGACTCGTAAATTCCCATAACCTCCTTGTCCGTCCGATCAAGAGCGCCCATGTGGTGCTTTGAATCATAGTCGACAATGGAGAAGTCAGCCGAGCAAGAGGCGGCAGAAAAGGCAGCAAAAAAGAGTAGAGAAGCGAGAAAAGCAGGAAAGTTACAGGCAGCCATGGCTGAGGAGGTTGATTGGGGAAGAAGATAAAGAGAGAGAGAGGGGTGATTAAATAGGGAGAAAAGAAGAGGATGGGTTGGAAAGGCGATAAAAATGGAGGATACGGAGGTCTCGGGATCTCATCATCCCTCGGATAATCCAAGTCGGATTCTTCTATTTGAATTGGCGTGGGCCCCACATTCTTACCATAAAATGATAATTATACCTTAAAATCAGACGTCTATAAATGGACTTTCTATTGTTATTTTCTTTAATTGCACATATGGGTGAATACATACCGGTTCAGTTTGGTTTTTGTTAGAAATCAAAGCGAACCTGAACCGACTACTCTTCGTTTTGACAAAATTGAAGTCATATATGTGGAAAGAAAATGAAAGAAAAGAAATTGAACGGAACTTTATTGGATTGTAAAATGAAAATGAATTTGCTTATTAAAGTACAAAATAGTTACTTAAAATTTACAGTTAATGTATAATATTTACGTAATTTAAGCACTTTTTACATTAAAATGGGACGTCCCAGCCTCATCACACCTAAGCGTGTTTTTCTTATTCACAGAGGTAAATAGATTGAAAGAGACGTTGGATCTCGAATTTACGCTAAAATATTATTATATTCATCTTAAATTCGTTGTCTTGTTCGTCTTAAAGTGTTATTTTAGAACCAAAAAAAGTGAAGAATGAAATGATTAAATAGGTATGACGGACTAGATTAAAAATAGAGATAATGCATGGACTTGAAGTAAATCATGAGTTACTGCATTATTTGGTCTCTTAATCGAGCTAAGCGAATCGACAAAAAGAAGTAAATGAAGGGTCAAGCGAAATAAGGAGCGAGAGAAGCATACGAGGAGCTTACAATAAAAAGTTGAATGATATGTAACAATTACAAGTTGTTTCTTACAATGTCGCACGTGGTATTTAAAGTTAAATGCCATTTGAATTAGGGGGATGTCATGAACAAATGATTAACACTTGAAATTACGTAGCTTTTTGACTTCAAATTCACTAGTTTTTGTCTTTGCTTTCCTCTCTCTACTATCTTTGGTTAAAGCAGGACCCTCCATCGTGGATCAATCACGCAGTGCTCTTGGGGAAGTCATCACCAAAGCCGTATGATCAGAATTACTCTGGTAAAAATCAATAAATAATTAAATAAAACGGATTAGCCTTTCATATTAGAACACATGAGAATAACATTTGCCATTTTAAATATCAATACCCAAATCAAAATGAAACTACACGTTTATTAGTTCAAACAAAACCTTTGCATTATTTTTCTCAAATTGAATTTACAAAATAAGCTTGTTTCGGGTAAAAAAACAAACCATATTCAGTCCTAAAAATAACAAAAAGCTAATTCCAGAAATAGAACTCCTAATCAGCCGACATCTATAATAACAAGATTTCTCCACAAGAACAAAAAAGACGCAACAACATTGTAAACTCAACTCAATCTCAAAATCTAACATCCATCCCTTCCACAAATAAAGCACGACATAATCAGACTAGAAGGTTCGTTTAAATTAGAAAAAAAAAAAAGAGGCAAGAAAAGGAATGTCTTACCATGAATAAAGAAAGCACCAACTTATAGCTTGTCCTCAAAATCAGAAAGAGGAGTCATCTGCTCCTTCAACCCCTTCCTCTTTCGAATTTCAACAACAAGATTAGCAGCCTGGGATCCTGATTCTAATGGATCTGACGACATCATATCCCAATGATCAAACACGCTTTGGGGGAACGCCTGGCCAGAGGTGGCAGCCCGCAGAGTGCCCGAAAACCCAAAGGACTCCACAACAGGCAGATAGGCCTTGATGTTGTAAAGAGGAGTTCCAGGCCTCTGCATTTCCTCAAAAACATGCCCACGCTTCTGATTAAGAACGCTGTAAATACCTCCAAGGGCCTGCTCGGGTGCTTGGATCTCCACCAAATAGACAGGCTCGAGAAGCCGGGGCTTGGCTGTCAGCTGGGAGGCGTAGATGACCCTCCTAGCCGTAGGGATAACCTGGCCACCCCCTCTGTGAATAGCATCAGCATGCAGAACCACATCGCAGACTTCAAAGCATATGCCCCTCATGTTCTCTTCACACAAGGCCCCTTCTTTTGAAGCCCACTGGAATCCAGCAACCACCGAGTCCTTTATTTCGTTGAGATACTGAACTCCCTTACACATGTCGACGACCATGTTGGGGCCAGTTGTTTCAGGCCCAAAACACCATATCTTTTTGGCAAGATCCTTGTCCCAACCAAACTCCTCTGCCAAAATTTTCGACCGCACTTTTGGGTCATCTCTTGGGCCAATTCGACCATCGTCGATTGCCTCTGCAAGTCCATCTTCCAATGGTCGAGCTTCCATGTACAGCCGGTTGTGTTTATTGGGAGACTTGCTCATGACTGTTCGGCAGGACTTCTCAAGTACAGTCTCACGGAATGAAACCACAGGATCCGATTTAACAATTTCAGCACCGCCCATGAAGTCCTCCTGCAAATCCTTCAGACAGATTTCAAGGTGCAATTCTCCAGCACCAGCAATGATGTGCTCTCCAGACTCTTCGATTGAACAAACAACCATAGGATCTGACTTCGCCAATCGTTTTAGACCTTCAACAAGCTTGGGAAGGTCTGATGCCACCTTGCACTGGACAGCCACTCTTACAACAGGTGAAACGGAAAATTTCATTGCTCGAATTGGGTGGGCATCAACTTCCTTCTCATATGTCAAAGTCGCATTTTTGGTAATAAACTGATCGAGACCAACCATGGCCACTGTGTTCCCACAAGGAACATCCTCAACAGTTTCTTGCTTCTTTCCCATCCAAATGACAGTTCTCTGAACACTTTTAACATACAAGTCCTTTTTCTCACCAGGGACGTAGTTAGGCCCCATAATCCTCACTTTCATACCAGTGGCAACTCTACCAGAGAAAACACGACCAAATGCAAAGAAACGACCCTTGTCAGATGCAGGAATCATCTTTGAGACATACAGCATCAGTGGTCCTTCAGGGTCACAGTTTCTAATTGCAGTAGCATATTGGTCATCAAGGGGACCCTCATACAAGTTCTCAACACGATACTTTTGGGCCTTTGATGGAGAAGGAAGATGAAAAATCATCATTTCCAATAGAGCTGTGCTAGCTGGTAGCCAGGTTTGCATGACTCGTTTCATCAATGCCTTGCTCATCAATTCCTTCTCATCTGACTTCATTGTCACACCTAACTTTTTCAACATAGGCCAAAGCTTATCCTTCTGGTCATTCATGCAGGTGGCGATAATCTGCTTGATGGGCTCATAACAGAACTGAACAAATCCACGTTTACATGTTGCAGAACCTGTATTTTTGCTGGTCCATTTTTTAGTGGCAGGATCAAAGAAATTTTCACCCCAGAGCCTCTCCATCATCTTAGACTCATCAACTCCGAATTTGGAGGCATACATTTTTGCAAAGTTGGTCAGAGTGAAAGCCCAACCATGCAGGCCAGCAGAGAATGCTACAGTACCTTTCTCAGGATAGACCTGCACATCACCAAGAAGAGGATCTTCATATGTGGCCATGATGACATTTGCATTCTCAATGACCCTTTGGAATGTTTGATAAGCTTCTTCTCCATCAACCTGAAGTTCAAGGAAGCACCTGTCCATCTTGTTAACTGTCAAAACAGGCCTAATTCTCTCTCCAAGTGACTGTCGGAGGACAGTTTCAGTCTGGACGCAAACTCCTTCAATGCAATCCACCACCACCAGAGCACCATCAGTGATACGCAGAGCAGCAGTGACTTCAGAGGAGAAGTCAACATGTCCAGGAGAATCAATGAGATTTATGAGATACTCATTCCCAACTCGCTCTCCCTTGTAATTCTTCAAAGATTCATCTGTCATTTCATAGTACAATGAAATTCCAGTGGATTTAATAGTGATGCCACGTTCTGCTTCATCAGCTCGTGTATCTGTCATCCGAACATCACCTGCAACCTCTTGAGCAATGATACCAGCAGCAGCAACAAGGGAATCTGTAAGGGTTGACTTTCCTGGACAAGGGCAAGAAAAGACACGATTAATTTACCCTCCATATCTGATACACAAGCAGAATAATGTTTAATGGTATGGTAGAAGTAGAACCAAACTATTATCTGATGAAAGATCTTACACAGATAAAGACTAAAATTTTAACTGCTAGTATATAATAGTACAGAAGAAAACAAGCTATTTAATATTAGGAGCCAGTGTTATGGCACCATATACACATTAACACTCTTTTACTTTGATAAATCTAAGTCTTTTCAAAAGTTATCGATATAACTTTTTGATAGGAGAATCAAAACATCCATTACAGTCACGGCTTATTGTAGCTAGCAATGCTAAAACGAGTTTTAAAATAAAATTATCATATCATGTTTCTTCCAGAAAGAGATCTAAGCAAACCAATACAATAGCAAGATAGCTCACGATTTTTTTCAGAATCTCTCAAACTTGCCATCCTCTGATATGTCTTTAAGGATAAAACAGGAAGAGTTTAGAATAAACATACCATGATCAACATGTGCGATGACAGACATATTACGAATGTTGTGTTTCAAGTCCATAATTCTGCGAAGCTCCTCAGCCGTGAACTTCACCTGAACAATTAAAAGAAATCCCACTCACTCCAATTCTTTGCCAGGAAAACAAATAAGGAAGACAAAAAAATTACCATCTTGACTTCTCTTTAGATAAGAAAGAGTAACTGGTCGTTCAGCTACAAAGAAAAAAAAGGAAGTAAGAACAGCCAAATATTTTTATCACATGAAATTTAATCATACAATGAATCAGATAAAAAGTAAAACCATTGCAAACACAGTAGATCGAAAAGAGATTGAAAATAATAGTTTCAAATAGCGCACATATTCAGGAAACAACTACAACATAGTACAGGAATACGAATAAATCATCATCACAAAGCAACGATGAAAACAAGACCAGGCCGATCCGTCCACAAATTCAACTCAGATTGATCAACACGATGCTAAAACAAGTAGGAGAGACAGATTGATACCGTGAAATAACTCATAACTCCCGCAAACAAATAAGAAAAAAAAAAGATCCGTAAAAGAAATACAACATCAAATCCAACGTAAAGCACAGATATCAAACAACCGAACAGAGAAGCAAAATAGAAGAGCGACAAAGAAACTGAAGGGCAGTGGTAGATCGGGAGATAAAGGAAAGGAGTACCTGCGATGAAGAAGAAGCGGAAACAGAAGCTCCCTCCGCAGCCCCAGAAAACAGCGAAAGACAAACTCTCTTCCTTGCGACCGACACTTACACGAGCTGTGAGCGACATTTAGGCCGGGCAATTGGATTGGGTCAACTCGCGAACTAACTCGAACTCCAAGATTAAATAAGTTATCGGATGATTATTTTTTCGTTGAAACCCAAAGAAAACCGACTCACGATTAACCAAATTTATGTACGTTTTCGGTTCCGACCCAACTCGTTTTTCGTTAAAATGTTATTTGTTTACTCAAAGTTTTATAAAATAAACTTTTGAAATCCTAGAATAAATCACAAGAGAAGACAAACGAGAACTAGTTGTTTCAGTTTACTAAAACCCGACCCAACCCATTTTTCGTTAAAATGTATTTTAGTTTGGTTGTAAAACTTTTTATTAGGTTCTTGGGCATTTCAAGTTTGTCGGGTTTTAACCGGGATTGAGTCGGACTAACTAAATTTAGATTGATTATATTTATTACGTGGTTTGTTTAGGGTTTCACGGTTTTTGATTTTCAAAACTGTGACCAAATCGGAAACCGATCCGAGGCTCGATCTGCATAGTTCGGTTTAAACCTAAGGTCTAGTCGATGTATGAATTTTTCTTTTGAGCTCTTAAAATGTATATGAATAATTTTGTTGTTATAAAACACAACTCTCTAATTAATTCAAATTACATATCATGGATATGTATAGGATGAGTGACTTGTGAAACTCGATACAACCCGCTCAAAACCAATTTCAAACCCGCTCTAAACCCGCAGCCCAACCCGAGGCCCAACCCGAATAAAAAACCGAATCTTAACCGAACTCAACCCGTCGGATATAAATCGGATATCAAAATTGATCGGATACGCTTCGGGTTAAAAATTTCCAAATCTGAACTGGCCGGATCGGTTATTTTTTAGAAAATAACCGAACCGAACTCATGGGTCCCACCCCTAGCGGCAACAACATCTGTTGTGCTAGGGCTTTCATGGGCCAAGCCGGGCCGGGCTAAGCCAGGCCGGGCCGGGCCGGGCCGGGCCGGGTCTGTTGATATAAAGCATATTCCATTTTATATTCGAACGCTTCCTCTTCAACTTTATTTTTAGTACATTTGAATAATAATGTTATAATTATGTTTTCTTCTTGCATATTCTTATTGATTCAACTAATTAATAATTTAGTTTGACTTGGATTATCTTAAGATTATTTCTTATTTTAGATTTTTATGCTACAATCGTAAAATGATCATGGGTATGATTAAAGTTCAATTAATTATGAAAATATAAATATTTATTTATTATATTAATTGCATCAATTATTATTTAACATCTTTATATGTATAATAAAATTTTAATATTATTCCTATAATTTGTTACATTAACACGCGCAACATAAATAGTTGGTTATATATGACATTGTTATTTGCAGTGTATGCCTGATATACATAACCAAGAACGCAAGATCAAAGATGGAACAGATCGTTTTAAAACAATGAAGAAATAATGATGTGATCTGAGGAGCTTAAAAAATCAAACATAACAGCTCAAATATATTATAAAGTCATGGAGGATCATATAATAATATTAAGGATTATGACACTTTATATAATTTAAATTGTAATGTTGAGCCTCGATGATTAATTGGAAGATTCAACAATCTTCTAAATACTATGTAAAAAATGAACTAGCATCTTGACGATTCTGAAATGAGTTAGATCGTTAAAATTGGACATTATTTGTCTATTCGAATGCAAGTATTATAGAAGCATCAAGACATAGATATGTCTTCCATGGCCACACACAATATTCCAAAAATTATGTTATTTTATTATATAGTTTTCATATTTTATGTTTTCCGATTACTAGTTTCCTATGTAGCTCAAATTGTTTAATGTTTTTAGTTTGTTTTATAAAAACTATTTATTTGTTAATTAATTTATTTCTGGTTTATAAATTTTGTAATTTATTTAAAAACATCGGAGAGCTATTATAATATAAATAAACTCGTGTGTAAAATAACTTTGTATATGTTGGGAGAATTTTCTCTTTGATTTTTGTGAAAAAACTTGATTTTCTTCAAGTCAAATATTGAAAATTGAACTGGATAGCTTTAGTTTTGAGCACAAGTCTTGTTACGATTCCATCTCTTCATTTAATAACTTAGGTATCATCGTCATTGTTCGATTGAGGTCAAGTTTTTCATATTTTATTCAAAGGCGATCTATGTATATTATTTTGTATTGTTGAATGGTATCTTATTTGATGTCTATGTAGTTTTCATCTTTTGGCATCGAAGTTTGGCCTTTTTGTTTCACGTGTTATTTTATTTTTTTGTAATATTTTTATTTCCCCAAATTTATTTATTACAAAAAGAGTCAAGTGCTATGAACTCGTATACCACCTCTAATTCCAATCACCCACGAAATTTCTGAACAATTAATTTTTATTCAAGATTTGGTGAAAATCCAAGGTGGCAAAATATGACAAAATGAGTCAATCCTATGACATGTTAGTAAAAGGATATGGAATTTTATTAAGGATGAAAACGTGTTTTTACATCCTTTTTCGTCCCTAAATTCAATACAACCAAAAAAGACCACATAAATAGAGCGCTGATAGAAAGATCTCAAACTCAAGATCTAGAGTTTTTGTTTTTTCTTTCGAATGATTTACTTTGTGCGCTTGCTATTTGCATCGATTTATTTTTACGCTACAATCGACCATCCAATATTTGGTTACCAATCTAGGCTTCTTTGTTGCTATCTTTGATCGGTTGGAGTCTTTTTATGCTCTTCCCCTTCTTAAACTTGCCCCAAGTTATGAATAGCTTAACAATTCCTCTTAGACAGAGGGTCGACTAGTTCTTACTTGAAATTTCTTTTTTAGACCTTGCACATGCATTTTACATGTGCGCTACTTTTGTGATTTAGATCGATCCCATGAAAGTAGGGGTGGGCAAGAAAGATTCGACCCCCCAAACTGATCGGATTGGTTAGATTAGAGTCAGTTTTTATCAATTTTCTGAAATTTTAAAATTATAGGTTGATTGATTTGATTTTCCTAATTTAGTTATTGGATTGATCAACCCAACAACATAATAAATAATTGACAAAATAGTCGAAACGACAAGTTCGTCTGGCAAACATACATTTTTACCGTCTTTTTTAATGCTTTGTTGATTCATGATTGACGATTTCTCTCTTATTTTTAGAGAAAAAATAAATTTCGATTTTTGAGTAAATAAGTCAATTCAGGCTTGAGTTTTGAAAAAATAAATTTTGAACTTCATCATTCGTCCGAGTGAGAGATCGATCAGACGAATTATCTCTCACTTGAACATATGATGCGTCCGAGCATGCATCTGTAAATCTCAAATTTATTTTTTTAAAACTCTAGTCTGAATTAGTCTATTAATCCGAAACTCACACTCGAATTTAGTTTTTTTTTTCTTGTTTTTATTGTCCGTTTGCAACTTCTGTGTACAGTAACTTAAGAAGCGACCTTTTTGAAGCTATGGTGACCAGAGTATTTGTAACGCTTTTGATTAGTCAAAAACCAACCGACCAAATACTCATTGTACGTTGACGGTCGAACATTTCAACGGCGGGGATTTCATTTATGGGTGGGCCACACGGCGGTGAGCGTAGACTTTCGGTGGTGGATCTGGGTTAGTAGAACCCAGCTCATAGACCCAGAGGAACCAGGATTTGGACTCCAGTTTCATCCTCGAAGCGTAGGGTGTGTTAGCTGTCTCTTTCTTTCTCTGATTCTGTTTCTCTCTCTTAATCTCGTTTTCAGCTTCATTACCCTGCTATAAATGCCATAATCCTTTTCACTCCATTTTTGCTTTTCCTTTACTTTGTTTCCTTCTGCTCTTTCCCTCTGATTACCTCCATTGCAAACCAAGCTTTCTTTCCAGCTAGCTCTGATCCTTCTTTTCTCGAGACATACAAAACTCACAATACCCACCAACCCTTCACCCAACTTTTATCTTCTGACCATCTTCAAATCCACTCCAATTCATTTTAATATTCTCTCTGTCTCTCTCTCGCTTCCATGTTCTCACTGACTGGGTCACTTTCTAATCTGCTCGACTCTCCGCCTCCTGCTTGGAAACCACCGTTTCTGCCTCTTACGGCTAATCGGCCTTGGTGTGTGTCCTGTTTCAGGTCGACATTGGTACATTTATGCTAACCGAGTCTCATTTGGGTCGAAAAGAAGCCCTTTCTTTCCTTCTCTGAATTCTCAAAGAGGAATATCAAGAGGGTTAGAATAGATCAAAGCGCAGGTTCGTGTGATTTCCTTTTTTTTCTTCTGCTTTTTCTACGCTTAATCATACGCTTAAACGTCTGTCTTTTTCTTGGACCAGAGGTGATGCCTTCTAATCCATTCCCACTCTCTGGTTGATGGATTTGTACATTTGACTATGGGGTTTTCACATGGAAAATCATTCTTTTATGTACCAATGAATTTATTGTGCTTTTATCTCTGAAAAGGGGTTTTCTTTCTAATTTTCATTTAGGAAAATAAATTTGACTTTGGTTTGCGAAAAAGAATTCAATGGAAAGCCCAATGCAGTTACTTATTTTACATTCTCATTTCCCTCTGATAAGTTCAATTTCTGAAAACAAAAATCTCTTATTTAAGCAAAATTGCTAGAATTTCTTTTTTCTTGATTAAGTTTTAAGTTAATGTGTTAGAGTAGTTATCATTTGTGCTTTAGAAAGTTATTGAATTCAATTTCTTCTGTACAAGATTTCAAATAGTCTGTCGCTATTCAGGTTGGTATGTCTTAGAGTACCCCTAGCGAAGCTGGATCTCTGTGTGAAGAACAGATATGGCGTCTGGGGATTCTCTGAATTCAGAATTATCAAAGAATACTTCAGTGGGTTTGTCATTGTGGGTTTTGATCTGTTTATGCGTTGGGGGATTTATAGTCTCAATTCTTTGTGTTTTATTCATATGGGTAATGTTGAGAAGAAAATCTAGAAGAAGTGTTGAAAAATTTTCAATTTCTCAAATACCGAACATATCGAAGGATATCAAGGTGGACCGCGTTGGTCCTCAGTCTCAGCACGAGAAGAGCTTATTCCTTTCAATCAATGACAAATCGAGCGAGAAGAGCTATGAGAAGGCGATAGCTCATTTGGGGATGAGCAAATCGAGCGAAACAGATGATATAAGCCAAAGCAGCTCAATATACCATCAAGAAAGAGGTGACAATTCGCAGTCCGGGGAAGAACAAGCTTTGCAATCGTATGGAGGATATAGGCTTGTGCCTCCCTCTCCTCTGGTTGGCTTGCCGGAAGTTTCGCATCTCGGGTGGGGCCATTGGTTCACTCTTAGGGATCTGGAGTTTGCTACTAATCGTTTTTCTCCAGAAAATGTGCTCGGTGAGGGTGGTTATGGAGTCGTGTACAAAGGCCGACTGGTTAATGGAAGTCAAGTTGCAGTGAAGAAGCTTTTCAATAACTTGTAAGAACATTACGGGTCTTTTTTATTTAACCTTATTGTTTGACCGAACAAGATCTTCGTTTGACGATTCATTAATGTAGGGGACAGGCCGAGAGAGAATTTAGAGTGGAAGTTGAGGCGATTGGCTACGTTCGCCACAAAAATCTGGTGCGACTTCTAGGTTATTGCATAGAAGGAGTTCATCGGTGGGATTCATTTTCTCCTTCGTTGATTTTCTGTTTCACTTTGTTTTAATCTTAGTTGTAGATAATGTCTGAATCTTCTTTTGTTGTGCAAATAGGTTGCTGGTTTATGAATACGTGAACAATGGCAACTTAGAACAATGGCTGCATGGGGCAATGTGGGCGCAGGGCTCTCTTACTTGGGACGCGCGGATGAAGGTGCTTCTTGGTACCGCCAAAGCGTAAGTGATAGTTTTGTCGATATTATAGCTCGATTATTAATTATTTATCGTACCAAAAACACTTTTAAATTTACTAGACTTGTATATTCTTGTCCCGAACCACCTTGGACTTTGTCTGCGATTACTTTTGCATGTTCAATGCAGACTTGCTTATTTGCACGAAGCGATAGAACCAAAAGTTGTTCATAGAGACATAAAGTCGAGCAATATCTTGATCGACGACGAGTTCAATGCCAAAGTTTCCGATTTTGGATTGGCCAAGCTTTTAGACACAGGAGAGAGTCACATCACAACTCGAGTGATGGGAACTTTCGGGTATGATTGAGCCACCCTTTAGTCGAAATTAAGTCGTCGATTCAAATGTTTTGTTCTCAGTACTCAATGGAGTATGTGCGAAATTCAGCTATGTGGCACCCGAATATGCCAACACGGGCTTGTTAAACGAAAAGAGTGACGTCTATAGCTTTGGTGTTCTCCTCCTAGAAACCTTGACTGGAAGGGACCCTGTTGACTATGGCCGTCCTGCCGACGAGGTGATTACTTTCTTAACTAGTTGAGAAAGTAGATTTAGGCAGCTAATTATTGACTTTTGTTAGTCACCTTCTCAGGTCAATCTGGTAGAGTGGCTTAAGGTGATGGTGGGAACAAGAAGAGCAGAGGAAGTTGTCGATCAAAATCTTCAAGTTAAGCCCACAATTCGGGCACTGAAACGAGCCCTTCTTGCTGCGCTTAGATGTGTCGATCCGGAGTCGGACAAGAGGCCGAAAATGAGTCAAGTTGTGAGGATGCTGGAAGCCGATGAAAGCCCATTCCGAGAGGTGACATTAAAATCATTTCTAGTTCAATGTTTCATTTGAAATCGTCCGGAATTGAACTTTTAAACGATGAAAGTTGTCTGATTTTGTTCAATTATTTTTTTTTGCAGGATCGGAGGAACCGTAACAGCCAAAGTGGAAGCATGGAAATCGAGTCGATGAAGGAAGCTCCATCTTGCTCAACAGCTACTGAAGAAAAGATCCAAACTTTCATATCCTGATTCCATCAAAGCTGCATGTGCTTGAAAGCTTCTATGAAAGAGGAGTAAAGAAACCCATTCGGGTCATGGAGAAGATTAACTTTGTACACACTGTATTCTCCGTCCGACAGGAACATGGGTATTCCTCATTCCTGTTAAGTTCTAGAGAGAGAAAGAGAGGAGAGAGAGTACTGTTGAGATGGTCATACTTGTGTTTTTGGAGAGCTACAATTTTTGTGCCATTTTCTTCCCCTCTTTCGTCGCAGTTGAGTAAAAAGCTGACACCCATTGTTGCCTTTTGGACAAATGGCGAAATCATCTGTCTTGAGTCTCCTGAATTTCCGTGAACTGTAAACAATCTTGTCTGCCATGTTTGAATCAGTGTATTTGTCTGTTTGAAATACAGCCAAAAAGATCAGATCTTGGAAATCAACGAACGCCCTCACACTCTCCCTCTACTTCCCTGTGGAGTTACAAACTATCTTTCGTTTCACACTAGCTTGTAACGGTCGTCTTTTTCGTGTTTAATTAATTATTTTATTTTTTGTGCTTTCAATTCTCAGATAATTAGATCACACGTGCTATAGCACACTGCTTGAAATTCTATCTATAATGTCATCAGCAGTATCACCAAGAATTCCATTTTTTTAAATTCACATTTCTTTTAGATATTGGATTTTTTTTAGTACATTAGACGAAAACAACTTTTTGTATTAATGCAATATTTATTTAATATGAAATGGAATATATATTATTCTTTTTTCTTATTTCTATCAATTTAGAAAAAAAAANAAAAAAAAAAGAATAAATAAGAAACACGTTCTTTTTGAATCCACGCTTTCAAGTTTCTTGATAGGATGGATTCAACCGTTTGACTTCTGAGATACATATAATTCTTGTATTCAAAAGACAAAATCCTTCGTTCTCAGGGCCCCTACACCCCGCCCCACAGTTTGTGAGGGGGTTAAATCACGGTGACTCAGCGGCCCAGATATAAGAGGCTTTACTTGATATCTCAAGGAACTACTCCAACATTGGGGGTAACAACTCCCACACTAGGACAGTGCATACGTCAAACTTAAACTCTTGTACCCAATCTACCATATAATTCTTAATTAAATAGAATGTAAGTATCATGATATCATATCAAATACGTTTCAGAAGTTTTTAATTTGATTGATGAATGTCTTATTTTATTTCAATTTTTTGAGTTTTTTTATTTATAATTAGGAATCAAAAAGTTGAATTTTAAATGCTCAGTAAAGAGACTATCACAAATTGAAAGAATACGTCATAAGTGTGCATTAAACATAGTGTGCAAGCAGTAAGCTACGCAGCCATAAAAATTATAACACTATGAAAGAGTAAGAAAAAGAAAAAGAAATGATTGATAATTCAAGAAACTTATCACTTTTTCGACGCAAGATCCACTCGCATTAATAGGGGATTCCAAATACTACAAATGCATAAAACTTGTTGCATATTTGAATTTATCGATAAACGAATGCAACACTTTGTGAAGATGTGTTGTTAGGTTACATACAAGTTTGGTTTGAAAAAAAAAGAAGCAAAGTCAGCTATCACAATAAGAGAAGATGACAGTGGGTAACATCCGAGACCGGCATGGAGTCATGGCCCCTTCATGCTTGAGTCACATTCCGACAGAGCCTAGAAATGACAAACTAGCCGAAGCAGTCGAGCAGAATTTGAGAAAACTCGATTCTTCAAGCTTGTCGAGGTTAACGAGCTAAGTCAAGCCTAACAAGCTTGCTGAGCTTAACAAGCCTAAGTATGTTGTCATTTACAACATACTTCTTAATTATGAGATCAAGTCTTAACAATTAGTGAAAGAATATATTGACGGTAATGCATGATGTTGAGGAGACTTTTAATGTCCAATTAAGAAATACCTTTAATAGTGTCACAAACTTTTTTCACCATAAGGTGTGATTAGGGTGCATCACATTCTCCATATTTATCAAACGCTTTTTCAAATTTAGCTGCACGCTGTAGTATCAAATAATTCGAGTTTTATTTGGTTGGAACATCAATGTACACGTTATTGTTACATGAAATGTTTGCACTATCAAGCATGCTTTGAATTTTGGCATTCTCGCATGAAATGATCTAGCATGTGTTACTGTCTTCAAATCTTCGAAATAGCATCGCTATGCTCTTTCAACCAATTGGTAACAACAAGATTAACAGTATGAGTGAAATATCTAACATGCATATTACATTTGTTTAGTTACCAAGAATCTATAAACTGAGTTATCACAACTATAGTTTGTATTGAAGTTCATGTGTCTGTTTTAATCAAATTCTTCAAAGAAATATTCCAACTTACTAGTTTGCTCACACCTTGAGTATATCATTTGCGATATTTTGCTTGATGAAAGATCAAACTTAGTCCGCAATCCATTAAACAGCTCAACAAGCAACTTATTTTCTACAATGCGAAAGAAGAATTGTCCCATCAAGTTCATTCTAGAAAGCTCGGGTCGACATTGTGACTCTAATTAAATATCGTCAGATTAGTTTGACTTTGTTGAATTATTGTTGAAGCGTGTCATGAAGACCGCAAGCGCATAGTCCAAGTAATGTAAAAAATATCGATTCTACGAAGATGACGAGTATAATCTTTTATAAAAAATATCGATCCAGTGAAGAAATTGTTGAAATGAGTTTTGTGATTTTATGAAACTAAAATAAAATGCATTGAAACTAAACGAGCAAAGAAAAAAAGATTGCAATAAATAAGTGAGAGAAGAGTTAAGCAGATGATGAGGGGTTTTGGCTAAATTGGCCAAATCGTTGGTCGAATAACTTTTAGCTGCAATTGAACTGCATCTGGAGCTACAATGCTAATTTTGACAGATTAGACTAATTTGTCATCGACTCGAGACTGACATTGCCTTGCGAGTAGTTTCTTTTCCATTAGTTTCTCAAGCAAATGAACTTGAGTGGGGAATCTCAATACATTTTGTCTATAAATTCCTCTTGATTAAACAGATCATTTTACACAATTCGTTTTACCAAGTGATCCGATCGCTTTCTCAAATTATCAGATGGCATGTTAGATGGTATTTATTTGATCATCGCTATGACATTCAGCTAATGATATATGCATTTTATCATCTCTTGCTCTCCTTTCTCTTTGCAAGTTTCTCTCTTTGCTTGATCAGTTTCTCCTCTCCTTACTTGCTTCTCTCAATCCGAATGACGCTCTCCAGCTCCATGGAGGAAGGCCTGCCTCCAAGAGCACAACCCAACGCCCTTCCCTTGCACGTAGCCTTTTCTCCCTTCATTTGATAGAGTTTCTTTTCTATTAGGTGGTAGAATCTCATGCCTTTGTACTCATTTTAAGGAAAGCTTATTGCGCTTGCTCCAACTCAACCAACATGTAATAAAAATAGTACACATGACAATTAATTCTGAATCTTAATACCAAGTAACTTTGTGCACTCTTTTTTGACATAAAAACATGCAAGACCTTACTAAACACAACACTGCAGTAGTTTCTATAACATTTATCATGCAGCACAGCGTATACCTAAGCTGTCTCACTCGATTTCAAGCAATTGTACATGAAAACATGTTAGCCTTATTAAACACAAAGCTACAATTAAGTTTATTTAGTTTTTTTAGATAAGAATAGTTACGATTATTAAGAAATTTTTACTTG
>QAOC01044762.1:1896-18333 GCA_003255005.1 Begonia fuchsioides
AAAAAAAACGGGATGTTAGCACATCGCCGATCTAGCGCCGAGGAGCACGGCCAATTTTGCTAATTTGTGTGCTCGTTTTGCAGGGAACTTAGCCTCGGAGAATATGTCCGAGGATAATCAGGATCGGATACGAGTTTTGCTCAGAAGGCATCCGAGCGTGTCCGACTACGACGAGCCCGGCTCACCAGGCCATGATACTGCCAAGGCTCGCGACCACGACCCGCCCGGCGGCCAACGGGCACCCCACGATCATGACCCGATGACCCATGGAGACACGGTCTTCGGCTTTGCCGAAGTCCTCTAGGTCTTCGGCCTGTTGGAATAAGTGACCGACATGGGAGAACGCTCGATCCAAATCCCCATGGATCAAGTGTTCAACCATGGGCCCTATTTTCGGTCACACTTAGTTTATTTCTTTCAGCCAACAATTAGCCTTAGAGAAGGAAGAGAAAGAAGCCTAAAGAAGAAGCATCGGCGAAGACACACAAAGGCCCGACATGATCGGTCCACGGTCAAGCCACGACCCACCTACTGTCAAATAAGAGACCTTGACTAAATTACATCGGCCACTTTACTTAAATCTTTAAGTAATATGGTTATTTGGTCAAGTAAAAGATAAGGTTCGAGTTTGACACGGATAAATCTCAATATATCCGAAGAAGATCCACCGGGCGCGCACAAAATCCGTCCATCGAACCTTCGGCGCAACAAGAGGGATTTTTATCCAAGTAATCCGTGCTAAAGTTGCCATATTCGTAGGAGGATCGTTGGATAACAACCTTTTCAAAATGGCACGGACAAATCTCGTGATGACATGAAGATAAAGTCAAACCGCGCACACAAGATCGTTCACCAAGAAACCGGCGAGCCACAAGGGATTTTTATCAAACTAATCCGTGCTAAAGCTGCCATATTCATAGGAGAATCGTTGGAAAACAACCTTTCAAAATTAGCACGAGTGAATCCCACAAAATCCGAGATAAGATCAACAGCACGCGCATCCGACGGATAACCGAAGATCGCCCTCGGTCAAGCACGACTTTCATGCAAATCCAGCCGTGCATATCTTTGATGAATCAAGCCTAAAGTCAAGGAAGATCTTCCCGAAGCTAATCATGGACGTTCAAAGTCATCTAAAGGCTTACATTGTCTTTCTTAGCTTATCTTTAGTAGTTTCGTTATCTTTTACGTTTTGCTATTTAAGTGTAACACTTACACTATTTTCAATAGAGAGAATTTTAGTAAAAATTGTGCATTGCACCTTCTTCCCGAAAGGATCGAAGCTCCCTCTCGATAACTCCCCTCCGGTGAGTCATATCCGGCCGAGCGTTATCAACCCTCGAGTGTTCATCGGTGAGTCATATCCGAGAAGACATTCAAGGTCTACCGAGTTCAATACTTTGATCGCTCAAGTATTGAATTGCCTTCATCTATCTCCTTACACCATCTTCATCCCCGAGCCATCAAACTCTTCCACAAGCCGATTTCGGTCCACATTATCACCACCGAGCCATCTCCATAAACTATCGAACCATTCCCGAAATTCCACCACCAAACCTCATTATTTCCATCACATTACGCTTCTGCAAACCCCATCCTAAATTGGCCTGAGCCAATTTGCCGATCGCCGTACACGCGACCTTCCCGGTTACCTGAAAAGCGACAAGTCCGATAAAGTGTGTGCGATCCTGGTGCACGCTGCACACCAGTGCTCAATCCCTTGGAATGGTGGTAATTCGTCGGGTAGTGCCTTCGGAACTACGTCTTCGTCATGAACAAGAGGAGGTGGAACACTCTCCGGAATCCGACCTTCATCATCAATACTATGCTCTCGGTTCTCTAACTCCTTTTGTTTCTCCAACCTTGCTAATTTATCGGCCTCATCCTTGGCCACTTGCTCCGGTGTTAGTGGAACTAGGATAATGTTGCGCCCGTTCAATTTGAAAGAATATTGGTTGGATCTTCCGTGGTGTAACACGTCTCGGTCAAATTGCCATGGTCGTCCGAGAAGTAAATGGGAGGCTTTTATCGGCACCACGTCACATAAGACCGTGTCGTTGTAATGGCCGAGTGTGAAATCAACTCGGGTTTGTTTGGTGACCGCGAACTCGTTCTGCTCAAAAAGCCACCTTAGTTTGTATGGCGCCGGGTGTTCAGTGGTGGTTAGCGCCAATTTGTCGACCATCTCTTGTGATGCCACGTTGGCTCAATTTCCGCTATCAATAATCAAGGAGCAAACTTTCTCCTTGATTAAACAACGGCTGTGAAAAATATTTTCACGTTGCCCCTCTCGGGGACTTGGCTCCTCGAGCATGGATTGCCCGCTCGTGAAAACAAAATATCGGGGTTCAAAAAAAATTTCGTGGAGGTGAATAAAAATCGAACCTTTGGACCTTTTTGCTCTGATACCAAGTTGATGTGCAGCGTGCACCAGGATCGCACACACTTTATCGGACTTGTCTCTTTTCACGTAACCAGGAAGGTCGCGTGTATGGCGATCGAGAAATTGGCTCTGGCCAATTTAGGATGGGGTTTGCGGAAGCGTAATGTGGTAGGAATGAGGGTGTTTGGTGGTGGAAAATATGGAATGGTTCGATAGAATGTGAAGATGACTCGGTGGTGAAGGTATGGACCGGGATCGGTTTGTGGAGGAGTTTGAAGGCTCGGGGATGAAGATGGTAAAGGTAATGGATGAAGGCAATTCAATACTTGAGCGATCAAAGTATTGAACTCGGTAGACCTTGAATGTCTTCTCGGATATGACTCACCGATGAACACTCGAGGGTTGATAACACTCGGCCGGATATAACTCACCGGAGGGGAATTATCGAGATGGAGCTTCGATCCTTTCGGGAAGAAGGTGCAATGCAAAATTTTACTAAAATTCTCTCTCTGCCTTTCCAATGAAGGCCGATACATTTAAATAAACTTAAAAGTAAAAACGGAAAATAAAATGAAAAAGAATTAAACTAAGCACTACGATTTGATGGACGCTTTGGATCAATCGGAAAAGATCTTCTTTGACTTTGGGAAGACCAAGGACGCTCCTTTTTGGCGGAAGGCTTGATCCATTAGAGATATGCTCGGCTGAATTTGAAAAGTGACCGTTGTGGACCAAGGTTTGACCATGTTCCGGGCATCACGGGATTTGATGCGTGCCAATTTGAAATAGATGGTCCCGATTCCTTCCTCTTCAGCTAAAAATCCGAAAAAATATGGATATGCACGGCTGAATTTGAATGGAGATCATTGTTGACCGAGGTAGACCTTCGGTTGGCCATGTTCCGGGCATCACAGGATTTTCTGTGTGCGAATTTCAAATTTAAAGTCCCGATGCATCCCCCTTTAGATGAGAATCCGAAATAATATATATATGCGCGGCGGATTTTGAATGGAGACCAAGGTGGCACGGGGAAGACCTTCGGTTGACCATGTTCCGACCATCTAGGGATTTTATGCATGCAAATTTCAAATGTAAGGTCTAGATGCATCCCCCTTTAGATAAGAATCCGAAATAATATAGATATGCGCGGCAGATTTTGAAGGGAGACCAAGGTGGCACGGTGAAGACCTTCGTTGACCGAGAATGAGTGCGCGTGGCTGACCGGGTTGACCATATCCCGGATATTGAGGGATTCGCGCGTGCCATTTTGAAATGCTGTTGCCATACGATCCTCTGATGATTATGGCATCTTTGGCTTGGATTATTTTGATGAAAATCTCTCTTGTTCCACCGATGGCTCGATGAACGGTTTTTGTACTCGCAATTTGATCTTATCTCCTGTCATCACGGGATTTGTCCGTGCCATTTTGAAATTGTAACTTCAAACATTCCTAGGTTGTCCGAAAAAAGATAAGGGCACGGGTATTTCTCATCTAAAAGCTTGGTTGGCCGTTGATGTCTTGAAGCGTGTCCCGCGGGTGTCCATGTCTCGAACATCGATAAATCCTCGTGTGCCAACTTGAATCTTGTCCTTTCCTTGACCAAATAATTGGGTTACTCATGGATTTAAGTCAAGTTTCCAATAGGATTTGGTCAAGGTCTCATAGTTGACCTAAGGTGGACCGTGTCTTGACCGTGTCTTGACCATGTCTTGACCATGTCTTGACCGTGTCTTGACCATGGTTTGGCCGCCTTCTCCATTTGTGGGCCTTTGTGCGTCTTTTTCTTTGGGCTTCTTTCTTCCTTCTCCAAAGTTATTTGCTCATAAAAATAAACAAAAAGTAAATGTGACCGAATGATGGTCACTTATTCAATTGGGCTGAAATCCTAGAGGATTTTAGCACGGTCGATGACCAAGTCTACGCTCATCGTCGGGGCTTGGTCCATGATGTGCTCCGATTGCACATCATCCTCCCGGGGCACTTGAGGATTTGTCACCAAATCTATCCTTCCCTCGTCTCTTTCATCATCCAATGAATAACCTTCATAGCTTAAAATCTCATTAAGCTTAGCACCATCAATTAACATGTATTGTTGCAATCCTTTTAACCACCAAAAAAAAATTTGGACCCAAAACTTTCCATAAGTTTCTTCATTCCATTTAAATCCAACTATTGGTTTTGAAAATTCATTGAAATATCCACGTTCACTCAAACCAATATGATGAAGGTAATTAGGCCCTTGATTAAAAAGATCATAGCTCTCGGCCACAACCTTGTGCGGGTTGGTCCACGATTGTTCGAGATATCGGATTATTAATCTCGACTTGTTGGAACTCTATCTTTATTGAGGTTCCTTCTTCATTACTTGCTACCCCCGAAAGATTCTCAATCTTTTCTTCTTGGTTAGGCTCGTGATGAGGCTCTAAGATAGAACAAGATTTTTCAGATTCTTCAGATGAGTAATTATCCTCAATACTGACAACGTCTTCCACTTGTTCGGTTTGTACTTCAACATTTTCTTCCACTTTTTGTCGAAGAGGAACAACATAGCTTTGTTGTAACTTGTGAATATCTTGACGAAGCTCCAACATGAGGAGTTTGAGTTCATCAATTGATTCATAATAGTCCGATTCAAGGTAACAGGAGTAATGGCTTTTTGCTCTTCGGTTTGATCTTGAATGCGGTGAAACTAGTGAATACATATTATCAAAATAAAAAAATAAAAATATGAAGAGGTAAAAGTGAAAGTTGGGAGAGAGAAAAATTGATTCTTGGGATTCACTTGTGCTAATTTTGAAATATCGTTGTCCAACGATTCTACTATGAATATGGCAACTTTAGCACGGATTACTTGGATAAAAATCCCTCTTGTTGCGCCGATGGTTTGATGGACAGATTTTGTGCGTGCCTGGTGGATCTTCTTCGGATATCTTGAGATTAATCCGTGTCAAACTCAAACCTTATCTTTTCCTTGACCAAATAACCAGATTACTTAAAGATTTAAGTAAAGTGGCCGATGTAATTTAGTCAAGGTCTTCTAGTGGGCCGAGGCTTGACCGTGGGCCGGTCAATGCTCGGTCGAGGTGGTCCTTCGAGGGCCTTCGCCGATGGAATGTGCGTTCCTCTTCTTGGGTTGTCTTCTCTTCCTTTTCTAAGGCTAATTGCTGGTTGAAAAGAAATAAACTAAGTGTGACCGAAAATAGGGCCCATGGTTGAATACTTGATCCGTGAGGATTTGGATCGAGCTTTCTCCCATGTCGGTCACTTATTCCAACGGGCCGAAGCCCTAGAGGACTTCGGCAAAGCTGACGACCAATGTTTCGTGGGTCGTCGGATCGTGGTCATGAGGTTGGGCGCCGGGGGTGTCATGGTCGGGAGCCCCGGGCTTGTCTCGGCTGGGAGCCTCAGATGTGTCATGGGCTGGGCTGTTGGGCGTGTCATGGCCCGGATCCTGGGTGCTGGGCGTGTCATGGCTTGGATCCTGGGCGCTGGGCGTGTCATGACCCGGATCCTGGGCGCTGGGCGTGTCATGGCCCGGATCCTGGGAGCTGGGCGTCGGGTCGTGGCCGGACTGTAACGTGCTGGGCGCGTCGTGGCTGGGCAGTCACGAGCTGGGCGCGTCGTGGCAGGACATGCTCGGCCGCCCACCAAGCAAAATTCTTGACTTTTCCCGATTTGACTCGGGCATTGTTTCCAAAGGTAAGCTTCTTGAAAAATGAGCACAAAAATTATTGAAATTGAGCGTGCTCATGAGGGCTAGTTCCATGATGTGCTCCCGTTGCACATCAGGCCCAAGGACTTTACTTGCCACTCCCGGTACCGGATCAACCATGGCAAGCCCTAAGTATGGACTTTGTTCTCGGCCTTCCCCGAACTAACCAAGGCAAAGACGCCATTATGGTCATAGTGGACCGATTTTCGAAGATGCCCCATTTTGTGGCATGCACCAAAACGGCCGAAGCCCCGATAATAGCCGACCTATTTTTCAAGGAAGTAGTCCGGCTACACGGAATGCCACATTCCATAGTGTCCGACCGTGACTCAAAGTTCCTTAGCACCTTTTGGAGGACTTTATGGGCTCGGCTCGGAACAAAGCTATTATTTAGCACGGCATTCCACCCACAAACCGACGGCCAAACCGAAGTGGTCAATCGATCACTCGGCGCCTTACTACGGAGTGTCGTTGACAACAAGATCATGGCATGGGACTTACGGCTACCATTCATCGAGTTTGCTTATAACCGATGCCAACATAGTACCACGGGCATGACACCCTTCGAAGCGGCTTACGGATTTAATCCATCAACACCGATGGATCTACTCCCATTACCAAGCCGAGAGCATACTAATTCGGATGGCCTCGAGAAGGCCGAGATGGTTCTTAAATTGCACGAGAAAATTAAGAAGACCATCTAGCGAAAGAATGCCGTCGCGGCAAATAAAGGCCGCAAGGAAAAAAAATTTCAAGAAGGCGACTTAGTGTGGTTAAAGCTTCGGTATTTCAAACACAAGCACGCTAAGTTGTTGCCAAGGGCCTGATGTGCAACCCGAGCACATCATGGATCAAGCCCCGACCGACCCAACGAGCCCACCCGATTTTTCTAACTTAGTTGTTCGTTTTGCAGGACTCTTAGTCTCGGAAACACCACCCGATTTTTCTAACTTAGTTGCTCGTTTTGTGGGCTACTTTCGAGGTTGCTTACGGCTTTAATCCATCTACACCTATGGATTTACTTCCATTGCCGAGAAAGGAGCATACCAACACCGATGGTCTTGATAAGGCCGAGAAGATCCGCCAATTGCACGAGAAAATTAAGAAGTGGATCGAAAAGAAAAACGCCAAGTATGCTCAAGCGGCCAACCGAGGCCGAAAGGAGAAAATTTTCAAAGAAGGAGATTTAGTGTGGCTTAAGCTTCGGTACTTTAAGCATAAGCACGCTAAGTTGCTGCCAAGAGCCGACGGACCTTTTCGGGTGACCGAACGAGTAAACCCGAATGCATACAAACTCGAATTACCGGGCGAGTATGGCATTACCACTACGGTCAACGTCCGAGATCTATCACCATACTTGGATGATGATTATGAGCCTGCCGATTTGGAGAATGAAAGGGTAGATTTGGGGACAAGTCCTCAAGTACCCCGAGAGGATGATGTGCAACCCGAGCACATCATGGATCAAGCCCCGACCGACCAAACGAGCCCACCCGATTTTTCTAACTTAGTTGCTCATTTTGCAGGACTCTTAGTCTCAGAAACACCTTCCGAGCATGATCGGGAACGGCCCAACCACTCCATCACATGGTGTTCGGCCATTCCCGGCCTCGACGCATCCATCGGGCCATGTCCGACCGTACCCGGACACGGCGCACCCGGCAGCCCGGCCCACGACGCAACCGAGGCTTGTGACCGAGACACACCCCGCGCCCAACGGGCGCTCCACGACCCCGACCCGACGACCATCCGAACCTCGGTCGTCGGCCTATCCGAAGACCACTAGGGCTTCGGGCCACCAATAAGTGGCCAGCGTGAGAGAACGCACGGTCTGATCCTCTTGGATCGCGCGGTCTTCCACAGAGTCCAACTCCTCGGCCCACCCAACACCGAGCCCCGCCACCTTAGCTTATTTTCAGCATTTAGAAGACTTAGTGAAGAAAGCAAGAAGTCTAAAGACAAAGGACGCTGAATGCACCATTGGAAGCCCACGATGGCCGAGCCTCTCACGAGACACGGCCCACTATCGGCCCATTCAAAGACTTAGCAAAATTATATCGTCCAAACTTACTTAATCTTTAAGTATTTTGGTTGTTTGGTTAAGATAAGGAAGAGGATCAAGTTTGGCACGAGCATATCTTCGTGATGACCGTAGATCATCCATCGGACGCACGAGCATGGCCGATCACTGAACCACCTACGATTATCAAGGGATTTTCATGCACCAAATCCTTGGAGCAGCTATTGAATCTTCAGAGGATCTTCAATCAACGGATTTCCTCAACAAACTCACGGATCCCTTGAAGCTCGCCGATGACCGACCGCCGGCTCGGCCCATCTAGACGTGCCTGCGCACCAACTCGAGTCATCACCGGTCCATCAAAGAACCAGACCGTGCGCTTCCTTTTGTTGACCACCGAAGAGACTTTAGAAGCCCCGGATCCAGATTGGTCCGAGCCAATTCTTCATTCGTTCGGAGCTCCGCCCATACCGACGCACCCTCTCGGTCAACCGGTCAACAACAAGACAACCTCGGTCGAACTTCGAACCAACCGATCCTCCAACCAAGAATCACGGACATGGACTTCTCAAAAGTCAACATGAAGCGTTTGATCAATCTAAAGGCCGAAAGCTTCCTTCTTATTAGATAGTTAGTTCAATTTTATGTCTTTAAGTATTGTATTCGATTTCCGTTTTCAATATAGAGAATTTTAGTAAAAATTGTGCATTGCACCTTCTTCCCGAAAGGATCGAAGCTCCCTCTCGATAATTCCCCTCCGGTGAGTTATATCCGGCCGAGTGTTATCAACCCTCGAGTGTTCATCAGTGAGTCATATCCGAGAAGACATTCAAGGTCTACCGAGTTCAATATTTTGATCGCTCAAGTATTGAATTGCCTTCATCCATTACCTTCACCATCTTCATCCCCGAGCCTTCAAACTCCTCCACATTCAAGGTCTACCGAGTGTTTTCGACCGCCGTACGCGTTGCCTCCTCCGGTCACGCGCACGTTCATCTTCCGACCACGGTGCGCCGCTCATCGATTGACGGCACATCAGGGCCCGTATGCATTTGGAGCTCTAGTGTGTTTACTCCCTTGTTTCTGCCAGTCCTCCTTATTCTCGGCAGATTGTCTTGTCTTCCCATTTGTCCCCTTTTCTCCCAACACCTCCTAACCTCGGAGCGTGTCATTTGGTATCAGAGCCCAGCTCTTTCTTTCCGTGTGTTCTCTTGTGATTATCCTTCTTTTCATTTGGTAAAGAAAAGAAGAGGATCAGATTGGCACGAGCATATCTTCATGATGACCGTAGATCACCCATCGGATGCACGAGCATGGCCGATCACCAAACCACCATCGAAACACAAGGGATTCTCATGCACCAAATCCATGGACCAGCTGTTGAATCATCAGAGGATCTTCAAGCAACAGCTTTGCTCAACAAACTCATGGATCCCTTGAAGCTCGCCCATGTCCGACTGCCGACTCGGCCCATTTAGACGTGCCCGCGCACACGCTTGAGTCATCATCGAACCATCGAAGAACCAAACCGTGCACTACATCAAGTTGACCACCGAGGAGACTTTAGAAGCCCCGGATTCAGATTGGCTCGAGCCAATCTCTCATTCGTTCGGAGCTCCGCTCACCCGACGCACCCTCTCGGTCAACCTCGCGCACCACCGGTCAAAGCGTCAACCCAACCGTGCCAATTCCATTGAACCAAGCTTAAAGTCAACCGAAGGCTTCCAAAACTAATCCAAGGCGTTCAACTCATCGAAGGGCTTAGCTTAACTTCTTAGCTTATCTTTAGTAGTTTTGTTATTTTTTACATTTTGCTATTTAAGTGTAACACTTACACTATTTTCAATAGAGTGAATTTTTAGAGAAAAATTGTGCATTGCACCTTCTTCCTGAAAGGCTTGAAGCTCTCTCAGACGCATACTTCTCCGGTGAGTAATATCCGGCCGAGACCGTCAACCCTTTGCACGTACGTTAGGTGAGTCATATCCGAGTGCGGGCGAGGTCTACCGAGGAGAATACCGTGATTGCTCAGGTATTCAAATTGTTCATCCATCTTCTATCTAAACTCGCAAGAGTTTAACCATTCCATTCCCCGAGCTTTCAAACCTTTCATTGTCCAAATTCACCCATATTCTCATCCACCGAGCCATTCTATTATTCACCCGAGCCATTCCACTTTCCATACGACCATTATCCTTTATTTACATCACAATACACTTCCGCAACACAACCCCACAAATCGCACGACCCAATTTCCCATTTGCCGTACACGACGTTCATCCGAGCCCCGTGTGCGTGAATTCTCCCAACCCACGGTGCGCCGACCCCCAAGGAAGGCACATCAGGCCATGTCTTCGGGTGGGCTCACAGACTCATCCACGCTTACTATCTCCTCGGTGCCTTCGAGGATTGTCATCACCCTCCGAGAGGGTGCGTCGGTATGAGCGGAGCTCCGAACGAATGAAGGATTGGCTCGAGCCAATCTGGATCCGGGGCTTCTAAAGTCTCTTCAGTGGTCAACAAAATGTAGTGCACGGTCTGGTTCTTTGATGGACCGGTGATGACTCGAGTTGGTGCGTGGGCACATCTTCAAGGGATCCGAGAGTTTGTTGAGGAAATCCGTTGATTGAAGATCCTCTGAAGATTTGATAGATGCTCCAAGGATTTGGTGCATGAAAATCCCTTGATAATCGAAGGTGGTTCGGAGATCGGCCATGCTTGTGCGTCCGATGGGTGATCTACGGTCATCACAAAGATATGCTCGTGCCAAACTTGATCCTCTTTCATATCTTAACCAAATAACCAAAATACTTAAAGATTAAGTAAGTTTGGCCGATAGAATTTGGCTAAGTCTTCGAATGAGCAGATGGTGGGCCGATAGTGGGCCGAGCCTTGTGAGAGACTCGGTCATCTTGGGCTTCTCATCGTGCGTTGAGCGTCTTCTATCTTTAGACTTCATTCTTTCCTTCACTAAGTCTTCTAAATGCGAAAACAAACTAAGGTGGCCGGGCTCGGCGTTGGGTTGGCCGAGGAGTTGGACTCCGTGGAAGACCGCGCGATCCAAAGGGATTGGACCGTGCGTTCTCTCACGCCAGCCACTTATTGGCGGGCCGAAGCCCTAGTGGTCTTCGGATAGTCCGACGACCGTAGCTTGGGTGGTCGTCGGGTCGGGTTCGTGGAGCGGCGCCCATTGGGTGCGGGGCGTGTCTCGGTCATGAGCCCTGGTTGCGTCGTGGGTCGGGCTGTCGGGTGCTCCGTGTCCGGGTGCGTCACGCGTCTCGGCTGTGTCACAAGCCGGGCTGCTGGGTGTGCCGTGTCCGGGTACGGTCGGACACGGTCCGATGCGAGCGTCAAGGCCGGGAATGACCGAGCACCAAGTAACGGAGTGCTTGGGTTGCTCCCGATCATGCTCGGAAGGTGTTTCTTAGACTAAGATACCTACAAAACGAGCAACTAAGTTAGTAAAATTGGGTTGGCTCGTTGAGGCTTGATCCATGATGTGCTCGGGTTGCACATCAGTTCCTACCAGTGCCACGAGCCGAAGGCCGAGGCGCCATGCCTAGGCCATTGGGCCCGAGGCGGGACGGGGATGCACGACCACAAGACACGGTGAACGAGAAGCCTCGTGACCGTGAGATCCAATGCTTCAAATGTCTTGGACGGGGGCACATGGCGGCCCAATGCCCCAATCGCCGAGTTATGATCCTTAAGGAAGATACGGACGAAGTCATTAGCGAAGACGAAGATCAGCCCAAGGTCAAACTTGGGCCAAGCGAGCATGTGGCCGAGACCGAGGCCGAGGACATGGAATATCAAGCCGATCAAGGACCGAGACTTTTGATGGTCTGAAGGGTTTTATCTAATCAAGCCCAACCGGCCAATTATCAACGGGAAAATTTATTTCATACCCGAGCCTTGATTAAAGATAAGGTATGCAATGTTATTATAGATGGTGGGAGTTGCACCAACGTGGCGGCCCGAGACATGGTCGAGAAACTCGGGCTACCCACGACCGACCACCCAGCTCCTTACAAGTTGTGCTGGATCACGGATCGGGAAGACGTCCGGGTAACCAAACAAGCCCGCGTCGATTTCTCAATTGGACAATACAAGGACACGGTGCATTGTGACGTTGTACCGATGAGCGCTACACATCTTCTACTTGGCCGCCCATGGCAATATGATCGCCGAGCATTACACGATTGGTTTACTAATAAATATTCATTCAAGATGCACGGCCAAAACTTGACATTGGCTCCTTTATCTCCGGAGCAAATGACCAAAGGCGAAACCGAGCGCAAAGAGGCCAAAAACAAGATGGCTTTAAACATGAGCCGAAAGGAATTACTTCGCACGGTGCAACAAGGTACTTCGATTATCCTCCTACGTTTTTATGATTTTGATAATATTGATACGGAGCAAGTCCCGGATTTTGTCCGACCACTTTTGGACAAATACCGAGACGTATTCCCGGATGAGGTTCCGGATGGGTTACCACCCTTCCGAGGAATAGAGCACCATATTGACCTTCAATTGGGAGCAACATTGCCCAATAGACAGCCTTATAGATTAAACCCCGAGGAGAGCAAGGAATTGCAACGTCAAGTGCAAGACTTGCTTGACAAAGGATACATACGGGAATCATTGAGCCCGTGTGCGGTTCCGGCACTCCTAGTGCCGAAGAAGGATGGAACTCATCGTATGTGCATAGATAGCCGGGCAATCAATGAAATTACTATTAAGTATAGATTCCCTATGCCACGGCTTGACGACCTATTGGATGAACTTAGTGGTGCTAAGTTGTTTTCCCGAATTGATTTACGAAGCGGATATCATCAAATCCGTATGCGTGAAGGCGACGAGTGGAAGACGGCTTTTAAGACTCGGTATGGATTATTTGAGTGGCTTGTTATGCCATTCGGCCTTACTAATGCGCCGAGCACATTTATGCGGTTAATGAACCATATCTTACGTGAGTTTTTGGGAAAGTTTATCATCGTTTACTTCGATGATATTCTTGTTTATAGCCGAGATAAACCGAGCCATTTGATACATTTGGAGAGGCTCTTTTTGACTTTACGGAAGACAAGGTTATTCGGCCACCTTAAGAAGTGTGCGTTCGGCCAACAACGCATACACTTCCTCGGGTTCATCTTATCCGAACATGGCGTGGAGGTTGACGACGCCAAGATCACGGCCATCAAGGAATGGCCTACGCCGATTAGTGTCACGGCCGTGAGGAGTTTCCATGGCCTTGCTAATTTTTACCGAAGATTTATTCAAAATTTTAGCACTATAGTGGCACCATTAACCGAGCTTACAAAGAAGGGCAAGGAGTTTGAGTGGACCAAGGCTTGCCAAGAAAGTTTTGACAACATCAAGGCCCGGCTTTGCGAAACCCCGGTCCTTACACTCCCGGACTTCACCAAAGCCTTCGAGGTGGAGTGTGATGCCTCGGGTACGGGCATTGGGGCGGTCCTAATGCAAATGGGCCGGCCCATTGCCTATTTTAGTGAGAAGCTTAAAGGCCCAACACTTAATTACTCGACATATGACAAGGAGCTATACTCACTTATACGGGCCATCGGCGTTTGGCAACACTATCTATTGCCGAAGGAGTTTATTATACATACGGACCACCAAGCCTTGAAGTTTATCAAAAGCCAAGGTACACTCAACCAGAGACACGCTAAATGGATTGAATTCTTAGAGCGTTATCCGTATATTATTAAATACAAGAAGGGTGACACGAACATAGTGGCCGACGCCCTTTCAAGACGTAGTATTTTATTCACCGAACTAAAGGTGAAATTCTTCGGGTTTGATTGGCTCAAACAAAGTTATAAGGATGATCCCGACTTTGGCCAAAGATTTGAGGAAGCCGCACAAGGGACACTCTCGGGTTACCATGTGTCCGAGGGATATCTAATGCGCGGCGGGCGTATATGCATACCGAGGGGAAGCATCCGTGAGTCTCTCATCACCGAGGCACACGGAGGCGGCCTTGCGGGACACTTTGGTGAGAAGAAGACTTGGGAGATGCTCAAGGAGCATTTTTATTGGCCTCACCTTTTTCGGGACGTGCATCATTATGTGGAGCGGTGCGCGACATGCAAGAAAGTGAAGACCCGCACGCTCGCACAAGGGCTTTATTTGCCCCTACCCGTGCCGGATCATCCATGGCAGGCACTTAGCATGGATTTTGTACTTGGAATCCCACGGACCAGCCGAGGGAAGGATGCCATTATGGTAGTGGTCGACCGCTTCTCGAAGATGGCACACTTTGTGCCATGCTCCAAGACGGCCGAGGCTTCGATCATAGCCGACCTCTTTTTCAAAGAAGTGGTCCGGCTACACGGTATTCCTCACTCTATAGTTTCCGATCGTGATTCTAAATTTTTAAGTGCTTTTTGGAGGACACTTTGGGCCCGACTAGGGACAAAGCTATTGTTTAGCACGGCGTTTCACCCACAAGCCGACGGCCAAACGGAGGTGGTCAATAGATCTTTGGGGGCGTTATTAAGAAGCATTGTGGGCTCCCGAATCTCTACATGGGACGAGAAATTACCATATCTCGAATTTGCATACAACCGGTGCCCGCACAACACGACCGGTATGACACCATTTGAAGCGGCTTATGGATTTAATCCCTCTTCTCCTATGGATTTACTACCATTGCCGAGGCAAGAGCTGGATAATGCAGATGGCCTTGATAAGGCCGAGAAAATCCACAAGATGCACGAGAAGATCAAGCGGAAAATTGAGAATAAAAACGCCACATATGCCGCGGCCGCCAATCGCAAACAGAAGGAAAAGATTTTTAAAGAGGGTGACTTGGTATGGCTTAAGCTTTGCTACTTAAAGCATAGGCACGCCAAGTTACTCCCAAGAGCCGAGGGCCCTTTTCGGGTGATCGAGATGATCAACCCGAACGCGTACAAGATCAAGTTGCCGGGCGATACCAACATGTCAACCACCGTGAACGTGAGGGACTTGTCTCCTTACTTGGGAGACGAGGAGGATGAAAGCACGGATGGAGAAGGCGCGGATTTGGGGACAAATCCCCAAGTACCCCGGGAGGATGATGTGCAACGGGAGTGCACATCCGATCACTCCCCGAGCCCGGGTGTTTTTACTAACATAATTGCTCATTTTGCAGGTAACATAGCCTCGGAAATACCTTCCGAGGAGGATCGAGAGCAGTTAAAGATGGTGCTATATTGGCGTCCGAGCACCATCAAGCCGGACACGCACGATGCACCAGGAGACGCGCGCACGACCGAGGCTCGCGCACCCAGCAACACGCGCACGGCCGAAGCCGGTGCGCCCAGCGACATACCCATGGCTGAGGCTAACACATCCACCGACTCGACCATGGCCCGCGACGACACCACCGGTAGCGTGGCTGGAATCCTCTAAGGATTTCAGCCCAGGAGAATAAGTGGCCCACGAGGTCACACTTAGCCTAGTTAGCTAGAAGTGGAAGAATGACGGGCCGAAAGATGGACGACGAACCAGGTGTCAAGACACGAGGGGCTCGGCCAACCCAAGCCCCTTTAAGGCGAACATCAAGACGGGCCGACCTATTAGCATTCTTTGGCCTTCATAGGAGCTTCGGAGATACGCTTATTAAATTGGCCCACGCCAATCTTAAAGAAGCCGTGACACCTCGCTGAGTCGTCGGCCCACACGGGCCATGACACGGCCACCAGACACGGCCCATCGAAGACCAGGACACGGCCACGTGACACAGCCCAGGAAGCTCGAGACATGGCCACGAGACACGAGACATCAGGCCCAGGACACGGCCACGTAACACAGATCGCCGAGCCCAGGACACGGTCCACGTGAACCTGGACATGGCCCACCTACTCGGCCACCCGAGCCCTGATGTGCAATCGGAGCACATCATGGACAAAGCCCCGACGATGGTCGTCGGCCTTGCCGAAGTCCTCTAAGACTTCGGCCCGATGAAATAAGTGACCGGCATGGTCACATTTGTTTTTATTTATTTTCAGCAAATAACTTTGGAGAAGGAAGAAAGTAGCCCAAAGAAGAAGACGCACAAAGGCCCACAAATGGAGAAGGCGGCCAAACCATGGTCAAGACACGGTCAAGACATGTCAAGACACGGTCAAGACATGGTCAAGACACGGTCAAGACACGGTCAAGACATGGTCAAGACACGCTTCAAGACATCAACGGCCAACCAATATTTTACATGAGAAATACCCGTGCCCTTATCTTCTTTCAGACAACCTAGGAGTGTCGGAAGTTACAATTTCAAAATGGCACGGACAAATCCCGTGATGACAGGAGA
>QAOC01044762.1:20731-55058 GCA_003255005.1 Begonia fuchsioides
ATCCTCATAACCAATGTGCTTGTCATAAGGCACAATACCTTCAAAAATATTATTAACAAGAAACCATGGATACCAAACAACACAAAAGTCTCTATCATTAAAGTTGATAATAGGTAGAACCTTCTTGGCCAGAGGTCTAATAACCATCATACACTTGCCATCAATGAATTTCAATTTTAAGAATAACTTTGATGAATCTTCCCAAACTAAATGTTTATCCCAAGATAAAGATAACATCCAAAACATAAGGTTGGTTGAAAACTTTTCCATCTTAAAATCAAAAAAGAACCATGCACTTATATACTTCCCCTCGTTCTCAATCACATGATCACTCATAATCTTAGTCCAAGAAAGCAAAGCATTTTTAAAGGCCGTTGTACCAACTCCAAAATCACGAGTATTTAGTATCTCATCACACAAAGCTTTTTTATCCAATGACCACGGTTCATGTCGAAAAAATGTATCCCAATTCAAAAAGCTTCTAAAATCATCATGCATAATTCCAAATGAGTTGTCCCTCATTAATTTCTCAATTTCACAATTAGGGAAAACAAGCTCATAATTTTTCAAGAATAGTTCCTTAACTCCAAAATTTGCATGCTCAAAAGCAACAACAAAATTCGCCTTCAAAAAGTTTATGTCCACACCACTAAAATATCCACTATCAAGCCAACCAATCTCAAGAAGATAACTAAGAACTTGATCAAATGGATCATACCTCACGGCCACAACCTTGTGCGGTTTGGCCACTTCATCCTCAAGGTGTACTTGGATTCAATGGTATTCCATTATAAACTCTTCAAAATCATTTGTCCTTTCCATGCAAGGATGAGATGTTGCTGCCAATGAAAGGTCGTCTATGATCTCTTCTTTGTTGGGCTCGTGAAGATTCTCAAAGATATCATTAGAGTTGTCGGATTCCGCGGAAAAATGATTTTCCTCAAAACCGACAACATCTTCCACTTGCTCGGTTTCTACCTCAACATTTTTTTTCCACTTTTTGTTGAAGCGAAGCAGCATAACTTTGATTCAACTTGTGAAGATCTTGACGAAATTCCAACATAAGGAGCTTGAGTTCATCCAACGATTCATAATAATCTGATTCAAGGTAATCCGAGTAGTGACTTTTTGCTCTTCGGTTTGATCTCGAATGTGGTGCAACTAGTGAATACATATTATCAAAATAAAACCACAAAAATACAGAGGCAAAAAGGAAGGTGGGATGGGATGCTTGGCTCTGATACGAAATGACACGCTTCAAGGATGGGAAAAGGAGAGAAAGGGACTCGGGTGAAAAGAAAGGAAAACAAATGGACCGAAAAATGGGTGATATTGAAACAGGAGGTTCTCGGGTTGCATACAGAGTTTGTAACCGAGATTTGGAGGGATGATTTGTGGATGAGGGAGGAGCTTAACCTCCAAAAATTAGGGTGAAAGCTTCAGGGAAACGGAAGATATGCAGAGGGGATTATCGGGTGCCAAAAAGGTGGTTATCGGAGGGGAAATGGGGATGGCCGGAAAATGTGAGTTACCGGAGAGGTGGAGATGAGCTATGGGAATTACACGCTTACCCTAGGACCACGGGGATGTGGTTGAAGTCGTGTAGCAAGACCTAGCTTTCCCTAGCTCGGAAGGGAAGCCAAAACCTAGGAGAACCTCTCGGAAGTCGCCGGATATTACTCACCGGAGAGCCGAGTCTTGGTTGCCGGAAAATCCACAGCCAAGGAGAGAAAATGCCAAGCACTTTTTTTGTATTCAAATTCAACTAACTCTCATCCTCGGTGAAGGGTTGTTTTAATCCCCCAACACATGAGAGAAGAGAGTTCTAATCGGACGGCATACACTTGACTTACCCGATTTGGTGTGGCACAAAAGAGAAAGGGGGAAAGGACCACCCAAACATTACCGGAAAAGGGGAACCAAAAAGGGAGGTGGTTGACACGCTCCAAAATGCGGAGGTGCCGGAAATAAAAGTGAAGATTGTAATCTGCCCGGTAGGACAGGGAATAAGGCAGAACAGGGGAGTGCAACAAAAAAGCCCAACATATTTATAATTTACAAAAACAAAAATCAAACATCACTTGATCATTCCTTGGAAGACTTCATCTCCCCAAGTATTGGTGCATACGGTCTCCATTGTCCTTGAAACCGAGTGTAGTTATGTCCCGGGTGGTGAACTTGGCGAGGAAGATCTTGGATTTTTGACTAACTCCTTCTCTTCTTTATACTTCCATTGTAAGCAATGTTTATGGAGTTCTTGATCATGTTGTGAAGGAATATTTAGGAGCTCCAATGTAGAAAAAAATGTACCTGCAAAATCAACAAACATATTAGTTAAAAGTTTTGCACGGCTTCGAGTTGTTGCTCCTTCAGTTTGTTGATGAGTCCCGGGCACATCAGTGGTCCCCGAGGTTGGCTCACTCCTTTGGCTGTCAACCGAGAGCCCCTCTTGGCCAAAAAGGAAACCCACTCCAAACCCATGCAATACCCATACAAAACACATGCAAAAGATAAAACCCACACCACACCCATGGAAACCCATTTTGCAAACCCTAACCCTAAAAGTAAGTTAGTAAAGCTGAAACAAACACATTCAAAAGGCTGAGATTCAGACGTCCTTATCCCTTGGAATTGAGCTTGGACCAATGTCTTGAGCTTGTGGGCTTCAAAAGAGGAAAGTGTTCTTCCCGGGTAAGGCTTTTCTTTGAAATGGGCTCTCTGTGATTGCCTCATTTGATGAAGCAAACGGTGTCCAATTTGAACGTTTGACCACTATATGGAAAGCTTGGGAAGTTGGCTACATTTCTTATGAAGACGTTGGTTTTAGTGGAGTTGAGGACGGCTGTCAAAAAGGCTGAGAAAGCATGGGAGGTCCAATTGTGCCGAATCCAAATGTGGTCCCCATGCCTTGTTGCTTGGACCACTAGCATGTGGTCCCATCTCCACCAAAAGGAATCCAAGCTGGTGCCCTAAAATGGCCTCAAATGGCCATGAACAAAATATAAAGTTTTGTGCAAAAATGAAACCCTAAATATAAGTGTTACATTTAATTTTTCCAAGGGAACATTCTCCCTCCTTCAAGGGCCACTTGGGTCATGGCTTGACTTCAAAAGGGAAGGATTGGGCTGCTCCATATCCACCTTGGTTTTCATCTAATTTCTCATTTCCTTCAAATGGCTCTCGAGCCAAGGTTTGACTCCAAATTGGTGAAGGCTTGGAGCCGACAAAGGTTGAATTATTCAATGAAATAAAGAGCTACAAAATTCGCAAACATGTTAGATAAACATTTATGGCAAGATAATTTTAGGGCCATCCATGTCATATCACATTGTGTGTGTTTCGGATGTTCGTTGTTGTGTGTTGGTTGCTGCCAATTTTAGTCTCTCCCGGGTGCATCTTGTGTCCCAAAAAGTTCACCCGTGCCATATTCTATTTTCCTTCGTGCTAAAATCCTCAATTTTTGTCTGTGAGTTCCTCATTCGTGCCTTGAAAGTCTTGGCCATTTACTTCGTTCTCAGTTCCTTCCAATTAAATGATGTGCATGCTTGTTTCTCCTACCTTTCTCCCGAACCACTGAAATTGAGTAGTTCTGTCAACCAAATTTCACTCTGCGATAACTTGCAATCTACCCAAGAATTTCCCCCTTAAACCTAGCCAATTTCTTCCCCTTTCTTGGAGGAGGGTTTCTGCCAAGTTTCCCCTTATCAGGTCATTGGCATTGGGAGTTGTGCAAAGATTAATCTCCACCTACTTCACTGCCAAAAACGTGTGTGTTGTCTGCTTGAGTTTCTGAACAGGCCCCGTGCCATTTTAAATTCCTCACGTGCGTTTTGTCTGAAATTTGGACTAGTTGGAGTTTAATATTTGAACTCAAGATCCTCTAAATCTTGGACTTATAGCCCGCACGCATTTAAAGTTGTGACAAAGTCAAAAACCTCCCCTGTTCTTGGATTTTCTTCTCGGATAGGCCTTTGGCCGTGGCTGTTTGTGGTGTTCTCTCCTAATTCCGACTCCTCCTCATTTTGGAGCATGTCAATAAGCTACCATATCTGGTTAACTCCAAAGAAACTAATTGTAACTTCAACCGTTCCGAATAGTTATAGCAATCGAATACTTTATCTACTTTTTCAACCCAATCAAGGAATGCATCACCATTGTAGGAACCATTAAAGGATGGAATGCTTACCTTGATATTTCTCATTTCATCTTCACGGGTGGGTTGGTCATTGTAACCGGACTCTTCATCGAAGTCCTCGGTTGTTTGTTGTCGGGGCCTCCTCATGCCACTTCCGGGTCTTCTCCTTGGAGCAGGGGTTGGAGGGGGCCTCGTTGGAGGGAAAGCTGCCTCCAGCCTTTGGAAAACCATCTAAAACTTTTTATGAATCTCATCGAGCTGGCCTTATTTGCTTGACTCTGAAACTTCCGGGTTAGGGGTCACCGGAGGTGGATTTTGTGGTGGAATATGGTCTCAGTTTGTGTTGTGGTTTGCTCCACTTTGAGTCATCATGCTTTAACTCCACAAGATAGCAAAAATAATATCAAAATGAAGGGTGAGAAGGGATGAATGGCTCTGATACCAAATGACAAGCTTCAAGTGTAGGAAGAAGAGTAAAACGGATATTGGGTGAGGAATAAACAAGAAAAGGGGCCAGAAATGGCTATTAATGGGAGGAATGGTTCTCGGGTTGCATATAGAGTTTGCAACCAAAATTTGGAGGGATGGTGTATGGGTAAGAGAAGACTTTAACCTTCAAAAATTAGGGTAAAAACTCTTGGGATCTGGGAGATATGCAGAGGGGAATATCGGGTGCCAAAATGGGGGGGTTATCGGAAAAGGGGATGGTGTTAGTCGGAAAATGAAAGATAACCGGAGATGGAGAAGAGCTAATGGGGATTACACGCTTACCCTAAGACCACGGGAGAGTGGCTGAAGACGTGTAGCACTGCCTAGCTTACCCTAGCTCGGAAGGGAAGCCAAAACCTTGAAGAAACGCTCTCGGTTCGCCGGATATTACTCACCGGAAAACCGAGTCTTGGAGGTCGGAAAAACCACAGCCAAGGAGAAAAATGCAAAGCACTTTTGTATTCAAACTTCAACTAACTACAATGATCGGTGATGGGAGAGTTTTAATCTCCCTCACATTGGAGAGAAACAACCAATTCGGATGGCTACCAAGAGCTTACCCGAATTGGTGTTTGCACAAAAAGAAAGGGGAGAAAGGACCACTTAACCTTTACCCGATTTGGGGAGGCCAATGGAGTGTGGTCCACGAAAATAGTGCCCCTTCCACCGGCTGCCATCCATGCATTCCAAAAAGCAAAAACCCATGCAAAAGATAAAACCAACACCAAACCCATGGAAACCCACACCAAACCTGCAAAACCCACAAAACCCTAAATAATTGTTTTTGCAAAATTTAAAAGGGAATAATAAAGCTAGAAAAAAGAAGGGCCAGTCGGGTTTGTGCCATGCTCCATGGGGCCCGACCTAAGCCCGACCTAGACCCGGTATGAACCTGGGTTCCTTCCCTCCCTTGCTTTGGCCTTGCCTTTTCTTCCGAGGTGTTTCAAGCTCGAAGGTGCCCCGATCTCAACCTCCTTTTCCAAGACTTCCCAAGTGAGAAGATGCTTGGGCTGCTCCAAATCCTCCGGGGTTGGTTGTCCATAGTTATTTTGCGTTCAACATTTCCTACAAAAAAGACAAATTGATTAGTAAACTCCTTGGCTCGAGCTTGGGTGATTGCTCCTTGAAGTGTGGCTTCATGCAAGGCATCCCGTGGCATGTCACTATCTCAGACATCGAGGGATCCGCGTGGGCCATTTTGAAATGCTGTTGTCATACGCTCCTCTGGTGGTTTGGGCAACCTGAACGTGGTCTTTTTTTAATGCAAATCTCTGGTGTTCCACCGGTGGCTCCAAAAACGGCTTAAGGGCGCGCGCAGGCACTTTTCAAAATGCAGCCGGTTGAAAATCTCCCCAGACATCAAGGGATATGTCTGTGCCATTTTGAAATTGTGTCTTTAGGCACTCCTAGCTGGTCCGAAAGGAGGCATGGGCATGAGTATTTCTGAAGTAAAGCCTCGGTCGGCCGTTGATGTCTTGCAACGTGCACCGCGGTTGTCTATACTTAATGATTTAAGTAAAATGGCCGATGGTATTTGTTCAAGGTCTCCTAGATGACCGTAGGTGGACCGTGGCTTGACCGTGGGTTGACCATGGTTCGCCGCGGCGGTCCTTCGTGGGCCTTTATGCATTCTTCTTCTTTGGCTGTTTTCTCTTTCTTCTCCTAGATTTATTTGCTAGTTAAATCAAAATGTGGCCGGGGCTCGGCATTAGGGGGCCGAGGACTTGATCTTCATGGGAGAAACGTGGGATCCAAGAAGATTGGATCGAGCGTTCTCTCACGTCGGTCACTTATTTCCTTTGGGCCAAAATCCTAAAGGATTTCGGCCACGTCGATGGCCGTTTGTCCGTTGGTCGTCGATAGGTTGTTGAATTGTTGATCGTTGGGCGTGTTGGGGCCGGGAATGGTCGGACACCATGTGATCGAGACTTTGGGTCGTTCCCGATCATGTTTGGAAGGCACTTCCAAGACTATGTTTCCTTTAAAATGAGCAACTAAGTTAGTAAAATCTCCAGTGCTCATCAGGGCTAGGTCTATGGCGTGCTCCGGTTGCATATCATGGCCGCACCCTTCAGCGCGTGCGCCGTGCCATGGCCTGATGTGCAACCAGCACGCACATACGGTCTAGCCAAAATGAGCACACAAAATTTCATTAACTTAGTTTCTCATTTTGCAGGAAGGACACCTTCCGAGGCTAATCGGGAGCGGCCAAAGATGTTGCACGATTGGTGGCCGAGCACCCCCAGCCATGACAGGCCAGGCGCGGCCCACCCCCGCGACCATGACTCGGCAACCAGCGAAGAATCGGTCGTCATCCTTGCCAAAATCCTCTAGGATTTCGGCCAAATGAAATAAGTGACAGGCGTGGGACAACGCTTGATCCAATTCTCACGGATCGAATGCTCACCCATGAAGACCGGGTCTTCAGCCACCTTGGGCCAACTTTCGGTCACATTTGTTTTTATTTAATTTTATTGTCAAATAATTGTTCAAGAAAGAAGAGGAAGAATTCGGCTAAGTGTGGAACGAGCATTGTTGGAGACCTCGCCCAGACCACCCAACGGGCGCCCCACGACCATGATCCGACGACCAATGGAGACACGGTCGTCGGCCTAGCCGAAGTCCCTTAGGGCTTCGGCCCAAGAGAATAAGTGACCGACATGGGAGAACGCACAGTTCAAATCTTATGGATCGAGTGTTCACTCATGGGCCTTAGTTTCAGTCACATTTAGTTTTCTTTATTTTAGCAAGTAATTATCCTTAGAAAAGGAAGAGAAGACAGCTCAAGAAGAGGAACGCACATTCCATAGGTGAAGGTCCACAAAAGTGTCGACCCTTTTATCAAAGTGTCGACCCTTTTTATCAAAGTGTCGACCGCTCACATTTCAAGGTGTCGACCGCAAGTGCCACTCCGAGAACTTGATCAAATCCCATCGGCCACTCTACTTAAATCTTCAAGTATTTTGGTTATTTGATCAAGGAAAAGACAAGGCTCGATTTTGGCATGGACAAATCTTAAGATGTCCGAAGAGTATCCATCGGACACGCGTGCAAGGCCGATCGACAACAACCGGCGAGCCTCAAGGGATTTTCTTCCATAAAATCCTTGATCAAGCTGTTAAATCATCAGAAGATCTTCAAGCAACAGCTTTGCACAACAACCGCACGGATCCCTTGATATTCGGATATGCACAACCTCTGGTTCGGCCCATTCGGATGCTCCACACACATACATGAGTCATTATCGGACCACCAAAGAACCAGATCGCTCGCTTCTTCGAGTTGACCACTGATAGAACTTTAGAAGCCCCGGATCCAGATTGGCTCGAGCCAATCTTTCATTTGTTCGGAGCTCTGCCCACCCGACGCACCCTCTCGGTCAACCAAGGTCACCCTCGGTCAAGACTCAAAGCCAACCGTGCCAATCCTATTGAACCGAGCCTAAAGTCAACCGAGGCCTTCCCGAAGCTAATCCAAGGCCTTCAAGTCATCCAAGGGCTTAATTTATCTTTCTTAGCTTTTTATCTTTTACGTTTTTAGTATTTAAGTGTAACACTTACACTTTAATGGATAGAGAGAATTTTAGAGTAAAATTGTGCATGGCACCTTCTTCCCGAAAGGTTTGAAGCTCCCTCCGACGTATACTTCTCCGGTGAGTCATATCCAGCCGAGAACGTCAACCCTTGCACGTACGATCGGTGAGTCACATCCGAGTGCAGGTAAGGTCTACCAAGGAGAACACTTTGATTGCTCAAGTGTTCAAATTGTCCAGCATCCCAACACCAAAACTCGCAAGAGTTTATCCATTCCATCCCTCGAGCTATCAATCTCTCCATTACCCAAAATTCACTACCTTTTCCATCATCCAAGCCATTCCCATTTTATACCAAGCCATCTCCATTTTCTCTCGACCATTCCACATTATTTCCACCACAATACGCTTCCGCAACCCAACTCTACCATTCGCACGAGCCATTTTCCTGTTTGTCGTACACGACGTTCATCCGAGCCCCGTGTGCGCGCATTCTTCCGACCCACGGTGCGCCGACCCCAAAGGAAGGCACATCATCTTGGTATCAGAGCAAAAATCCTATTTTGATACCCACCACAAAATTTTCCCAACTTTTTCTTATGATGACTCGAAGCGGTGCCGTTCACAACGCCGGCCGTGATCAAGCCACGACGAGTGAACAAACTATGTTCTCTGAACCACGAGAACCCGAGCACAGCACTCAAGAGCAGCTTGATGCCATTAATCAAAGGATGGACTCTATGCTACAAAGACTCAACGATATAGCCGAGCAAAATCGAGCGCAACCCGCGCAAAGAAGCACGCCGCCACCGAGGCGAAGACACGGATCAAGACACCACCGAGCGCAACATCGTGGCTCGGACGGATCCGACGAAGAATTCTTTCCCGAACACCAATCGGATCGGGATGAAGAATGGAGGTTGCCAAAATTAAATATTCCTCCTTTTAATGGTACCTCCAATGGAGATAAATTTCTCGATTGGGTTGAAAAGGTCGATAAAATTTTTTACCTTTACAACCATTCCGAGAGATTGAAGGTTCAATTAGCATCCTTGGAGCTTACAGATTATGCAAGTCTTTGGTGGGATAGCCTCCGTGCACAAAGGAGGAGAGACCGAGAAGGCGAGATCACAACATGGCGAGCCATGAAGGATCTCATGCGGAAGAGCTTCAACGGTTAGGAAGAAGGTGCTAAGCACAAATTTTATTCAATTTCTCTCTGCCTTTCCAATTAAGGCCGATACACTTAAATAAACTTAAAAAGAAAAAACGGAAAATAAAATGAAAAGAAATAAACTATGCCCTTGGATTGGACGGACGTCTTGGATCGCTTGGGAGAAGATCTACTTTGACCGAAATTGGACCAATACGCTCCCCTTCAGCTGATGGTTCAAAATATTAAAGATATGTTCGGCTGATTTTTGAAAAGAGACTGTGGTAGACCGAAATTAACTAGGCTTCGGGCATCAATGGATTTGATGCGTGCCAATTTGAAACGGAGGGTCCTGATGCTCTTTTCTTCAGCTGAGAATCCGAACCAATATGGATATGCACGGCCAAATTTGAATGGAGACCGTGGTTGACCGGGGAAGACCTTCGGTTGACCGATGGATGTGCGTGATGGAATGCTTGGGCCGTTCCCGATCATATTCGGAAGGAGTTTCCGAGGCTAAGTTACCTGCAAAACAAGCAACTATGTTAGTAAAATCATTCGGGCTCGTCGGGTTCGTCGGGGCTAGATCCATGGTGTGCTCCGGTTGCACATCATCCTCCCAGGGTACTTGAGGATTTGTCCCAAATCTACCCGCTCCTCCTCCAAATCATCATGCTCTTCGTCATCCAAGTAAGGGGATAAGTCTTGCACGTTGGCTGTAGTTGTAATGCCGTACTCGCCCGAAAGTTTGAGCTTGTATGCGTTCGGGTTGATCCGTTCAGCAATCCAAAAAGGGCCCTCGGCCCTTGGTAGTAATTTGGCATGCTTATGCTTAAAGTATCGAAGCTTAAGCCATACCAAATCTCCGACTTGGAAAATCTTTCTTTGCAACCCCGGTTAGCCGCCCTTGCATATTTTTTGTTTTTCTTCTCAATGGTCTTCTTGACTTTCTCGTGCAAACGTTGGACCATCTCGGCCTTGCTAAGTCTGTCGGGGTTTGCATACTCGTGGCTCGGCATTCGTAGTAAGTCCAATGGTGTTGACGGGTTAAACCCGTATGCTACTTCGAATGGTGTCACGCCGGTTGTGTTGTGTCGGCACCGGTTGTTAGTAAACTCAATATACGGTAATTGAGTGTCCCACGCCAAAATTCTTGTGTCCACCACGCTTCGAAGTAGAGAACCAAGTGAACGGTTGACCACTTCCGTTTGGCCATCCGTTTGGGGATGGAATACCGTGCTAAATAAAAGCTTTGTTCCTAGCCGTGACCATAGAGTCCTCCAAAAAGTGCTAAGGAATTTCCCGTCTCGGTCGGACACAATAGAGTGTGGCATCCCGTGCAGTCGGACGATCTCTTTGAAAAAGAGGTCGGCGATGGCCGTGGCTTCGGCCGTCTTGGCACACTCCATGAAGTGCACCATTTTTTAGAATCGATCGACCACCACCATGATCGAATCTTTGCCTCGGCTAGTACGTGGAAGGCCGAGGACAAAATCCATGCTAATGTCTTGCCACGGGTGGTCCGGTACCGGTAGTGGTAAGTAAAGCCCTTGAGCTAGAGTCCGGGTCTTGGCCTTTTTGCACACCGTGCACCGCTCCACGAAATGATGCACGTCTCGGAATAGTTTTGGCCAATAGAAATGCTCCTTGAGCATTTCCCACGTCTTCTTTTCTCCGAAGTGTCCCGCAAGGCCGCCTCCGTGAGCCTTGGTGATGAGTGCCTCTCGGATGCTTCCTTTTGGGATGCATATCCGTCCGCTTCGGAAAAGGAACCCATCATTGATGTGATATCCCGCCAATTCACCTTTGGTGACCGCTTCAAATCAGGAACCAAAGTCGGGATCTTCTTCATAGCTTTTCTTCATCCATTCTAATCCAAAGAATCGTACCCTAAGTTTGGTAAACAAGGCACTCCGTCTCGATAGTGCGTCGGCCACTATGTTGGTGTTGCCTTTCTTGAACTTTATAATGTAGGGGTATTGTTTCAAGAACTCGATCCATTTTGCATGTCTCTGGTTAAGCTTTCCTTGCCCCTTAATGAATTTGAGGGCTTGGTGGTCGGTATGAATGATGAATTCTCGTGGCAATAGATAATGTTGCCACACTCCAATTGCTCGGATCAAGGAGTAGAGCTCCTTGTCGTAGGTGGAATAATTGAGTGTCGCGCCTTTGAGCTTCTCTTTAAAATAGGCTATCGGGCGGCCTTCTTGCATCAAAACCGCTCCAATACCCATTCCGGAGGTGTCACACTCAACCTCGAAGGCCTTGTTGAAATCCGGGAGTGTTAGCACGGGGGCTTCGCAAAGCCGACTTTTGATGTGGTCAAAACTCACTTGACAAAGTTTTGACCACTCAAACTCTTTGCCCTTCTTCGTAAGTTCGGTCAATGGGGCCACAATTGTGCTAAACCCCTTGATAAATCGCCGGTAGAAGTTGGCGAGTCCATGGAAACTTCGGATGTCTGAGACGCTCTTCGGTATGGGCCAATCTCGGATGGCCTTGATTTTCTCGGCATCTATTTCAACGCCGCCTTCGGACAATATAAAGCCGAGAAAGTGGATTCGGGTTTGGACAAATGCGCACTTTTTGCGGTTGCCTTAAAGCTTCGTCCGACGCAATGTGATGAAAAGTTGCTCCAAATGATCAAGGTGGCTCAGCACGTCCGTGCTATAAATAAGTATATCATCGAAATAAACGATGATAAACTTTCCAAGAAATTCCCGAAGCACGTGGTTCATTAGGCGCATGAACGTGCTCGGTGCGTTGGTTAGTCCGAATGGCATGACGAGCCACTCGAACAAACCGTAGCGTGTCTTGAACGCCGTCTTCCACTCGTCACCTTCACGCATCCGGATTTGATGGTAGCCACTCTTGAGATCCACTCGGGAGAAAATCTTAGCACCGCTAAGTTTGTCGAGGAAGTCATCGAGCCGGGGCATCGGGAACCGGTACTTGATGGTGATGTCGTTGATTGCGCGCTATCGACGCACATGCGATGACTCCCATCTTTCTTCGGCACTAGGAGTGTCGGGACTGCACACGGGCTTAAGGACTCTCGGATATAGCTCTTCGTGAGGAGTTCATGTACTTGCTCTTGTAAGATTTTGCTTTCTTCGGGATTGAGCCGGTACGGGGGTTAGTTTGGCAAGGTTGCGCCTGGTTGGAGATCGATGTGATGCTTGATCCCTCGTAATGGTGGTAGACCGTCGGGGAGCTCGTCCGGGAACACATCCTTGAACCAGTCAAGTAGTGGTCGTACGACCTCGAGAATAATCTCCTCGTGATGGTCATTGGGCTCTCGGTGTAAGCCGATGATGGGACCTCTTTGTCCGAGGGTGCGCGCTAACTCCTTTCGGCCCATGAAGAGGGCCGTCTTGGTCGTGGCTTCTTTCCTTTCGGCCTCGTCCTTGGCAATTTGTGCAGGCGTCATGGGGGCCAAGATGATATTACACCCGTTCATCTTGAAGGTGTATCGGTTCGTAAACCCGTCGTGCATCGCATGCCGATCGTATTGCCATGGTTGGCCGAGCAGCAAGTGCGTGGCGCTCATCGGTACCACGTCGCAAAGGACCGTGTCTTTGTAGTTGCCGATCGCAAAGTCGACCCGGGTTTGTTTGGTTACCCGGATATCTTCACGATCGGTGATCCACCGCAACTTGTATGGAGTCGGATGCTCGGTGGTAGGCAGCGCAAGTTTCTCGGTCAGCTCACGGGATACGACATTTGTACAACTTCCGCCGTCGATGATCACCGAACATACTTTGTCCTTAATGAGACACCGGCTATGGAATAGTGTCTCCTGTTGGTCGTCCGGTTGCTGGGGTTGTGTAGAGAGGACTCTTCGGACCATCATCAACTTCGGTCCGTCAATCGCACGACAAATATCGTCTTCATCGGTCGGGACCGGGATTTCAGCGGCTATGGTGGTCGGCTCATCCTCGCTCACGATCTCCTTGGTCTCCTCAAGGATGGTCATTACACGCCTGTTCGGACACTGCGCGGCTATGTGTCCGCGCCCGAGACACTTGAAACACCGGATTTCTCGTGTCCTCGGTGGATCGGCTAGTGTGTCCGGCTGTTTAGTGTCCGTGGCTTGCTTGGGGGCCCACAGCTTCGGTGTTCGGGCCCTGATGTGCCTTCCTTGGGGGTCGGCGCACCGTGGGTTGGGAGAATGCGTGCACACGGGGCTCGGATGAACGTGGTGTACGGCAAACGGAAAATCAGGTCGTGCGAATTGTGGGGTTATGTTGCGGAAGCGTATTGTGATGGAAATAATGGTATTTTGTCGTATGAAAAGTGAGATGGCTCGGATGAATACTGGAATGGCTCGGTGGATGCGAATATGGGTGAAATCGGGTAATGAAAGGAAAAGGGTGATCGCTCGGTGGGGTGGGTGGACTCTTTAGAGTTTTTGGGTATAGATGGATGGACAATTTGAATACCCGAGCAATCAAGGTATTCTCCTCGGTAGACCTCGCCCGCACTCGGATATGACTCACCAAACGTACGTGCAAAGGGTTGACGGTCTCGGCCGGATGTGACTTACCGGAGAAGTATTCGTTAGAGAGAGCTTCAAACCTTTCGGGAAGAAGGTGCTTTGCACAATTTTTCTCTAAAAATTCACTCTATTGAAAATAGTGTAAGTGTTACACTTAAATAGCAAAACGTAAAAGATAACGAAACTACTAAAGATAAACTAAGAAGTCAAGCTAAGCCCTTCGATGATTTGAACTCCTTGGATTAGCTTTGGAAGCCTTCGGTTGACTTTAGGCTTGGTTCAATGGATTTGGCACGGTCGGGTTGACACTTTTACCGGTGGTGCTCGCGGTTGACCGAGAGGGTGCGTCGGGTGAGCGGAGATCCGAACGAATGAGAGATTGGCTCGAGCCAATCTGGATCCGGGGCTTCTAAAGTCTCCTCGGTGGTCAACTTGACGTAGCGCACGGTCTGGTTCTTCGATGGCCCGATGATGACTCGAGCGTGTGCGTGGGCACGTCTAAATGGGCCGAGTCGGCGGTCGGGCATGGGCGAGCTTCAAGGGATCCGCGCGTTTGTTGAGCAAATCTATTGAATGAAGATCCTCTGAAGATTTAACAGCTGCTCCATGGATTTGGTGCATGAAAATCCCTTGTGGTTCGCTAGTGGTTTGGTGATCGGCCATGCTCGTGCGTCCGATGGGTGATCTACGGTCATCATGAAGATCTGCTCGTGCCAATGTGATCCCCTTCCTTTCCTTAACCAAATAACAAAAATACTTAAAGATTAAGTAAGTTTGGCCGATAGAATTTGGCTAAGTCTTTGAATGGGCCGTAGGTGGGCCGAGGCTTGACCGTGGGTCGGTCAATGATCGGCCATGGCGGTCCTCCGTGGGCTTTTGCCTGAGCGTTGAGTTCTCTTCCTCTTGGGCTGACTTTCCTTCATCTTCTAAGGCTAAATGCTTGCTGAAAGGAAATCTTCTAAGCGTGACCGAAAATAGGGCCCATGGTTGAACACTCGATCCAAAGGGTTTGGACCGTGCATTCATCCATGCCGGTAACGCGTTCTGCCGGGCCGAAGCCCTAGTGGACTTTGGCGGGGCCGACGACCGGGGTTGTCGGGTCGTGGTCGTGGGGTGCCCGTTGGGCGCTGGGCGGGTCTCGGTCACAAGCCTCGTTTGCGTCGTGGGCCGGGCTGCCGGGTGCGCCGTGTCCGGGTACGTCACAAGTCTCGGCTGCGTCGCGGGCCGGGCTGTTGGGTGCGCCGTGTCCGGGTACGGTCGGAAATGGCCCGGTGTGCGCATCGGGGCCGGGAATGGCCGAGCACCAAGTAACGGAATGCTTGGGCAGTTTCCGATCATGCTCGGACGGTGTGTCCGAGGCTAAGAGACCTGCAAAATGAGCAACTAAGTTAGAAAAATCGCCCGTGCTTGTCGGGATCACGTCCGTGGCCGTGATGGTGTACGTGATGTGCTCCGGTTGCATATCATCCTCCCGAGGTATTTGAGGATTTGCCCTCAAATCTACCTCGTCCTCGTCCTCGTCGGCATCTAGATAAGGAGATAAATCCTTGACGTTGACGGTGGTAGTAATGCCATGCTCGCCCGGAAGCTCGATTTTTTACGCGTTCGGGTTGACTCTCTCTGCCACCCGGAAAGGACCCTCGGCTCTCGGCAACAACTTAGCGTGCTTTTGTTTGAAATACCGAAGCTTTAGCCACACTAAGTCGCCTTCTTGAAAAATTTTCTCCTTGCGGCCCTTATTGGTCGCGGCAGCATTCTTGGCATTCTTCCTCTCGATGGTCTTCTTAATTTTCTCGTGCAATTTAAGAACCATCTCGGCCTTCTCAAGGCCGTCCGGATTAGTATGCTCTCGGCTTGGTAATGGGAGGAGATCCATCGGTGTTGATGGATTAAATCCATAAGCCGCTTCGAAGGGTGTCATGCCCGTGGTGCTATGTCGGCATCGGTTATAAGCAAACTCGATGAAAGGAAGCCGTAAGTCCCATGCCATGACCTTGTTGTCAAAGACACTCCGTAGTAAGGCGCCGAGTGATCGATTGACCACTTCGGTTTGTCCGTCGGTTTGGGGGTGGAATGCCGTGCTAAAAAGTAGCTTTGTTCCGAGCCGAGCCCACAAAGTTCTCCAAAAAGTGCTAAGGAACTTTGAGTCACGGTCGGACAATATGGAATGTGGCATTCCGTGTAGCCGGACAACTTCTTTGAAGAATAGGTCGGCTATGATCGGGGCTTCGGCCGTTTTGTTGCACGGCACAAAATGGGCCATCTTCGAAAACCGGTCCACTATGACCATAATGGCGTCTTTGCCTCGGCTAGTTCGGGGAAGGCCGAGCACAAAGTCCATACTTAGGACTTGCCATGGGTGATCCGGTACCGGGAGGGGTAAGTAAAGTCCTTGGGCCAGGGTACGAGTTTTGGCCTTTTTACATATCGTGCATCGCTCCACAAAGTGGTGCACGTCTCTAAAAAGATGGGGCCAATAAAAGTGCTCATTGAGCATCTCCCAAGTCTTTTTCTCACCAAAGTGGCCCGCAAGGCCGCCTCAATGGGCCTCGGTTATGAGAGACTCACAGATGCTTCCTTTTGGGATGCATATTCGTCCTCCACAGAAAAGGTATCCGTCGGTCACATGGTAGCCCGTTAAATCACCATTGACCGTGGCCTCAAAACGTGGGCCAAAATCCGGGTCATCCTTGTATCCACATTTTATCCAATCAAAACCGAAAAATCTAACCTTTAATTCGGTAAAGAGGGCGCACCTTCGAGAAAGTGCGTCGGCCACTATGTTCGTGTCCCCCTTTTTGTATTTGATAATGTATGGATACTTCTCAAGGACTCAATCCACTTGGCATGTCTTCGGTTAAGCTTCCCTTGGCTCTTGATGAACTTTAGGGCTTGATGGTCCGAGTGGATAATAAACTCTTTCGGTAGCAAATAATGTTGCCATACTCCGATGGCTCGAATCAAGGAGTAAAGTTCCTTATCATAAGTAGAGTAATTGAGAAACTCACCTTTGAGTTTCTCGCTAAAGTAACCAATCGGGCGGCCCTCTTGCATCAAAACCGCTCTGATGCTCGTTCCCGAGGCATCGCACTCTACCTCGAAGACTTTAGTAAAATCCGGAAGGGTAAGGACCGGTGCTTCGCAAAGCCGGGTCTTGATCCGGTCAAAACTATCTTGACAAAGCTTGGACCATGTAAATTCCTTCCCTTTCTTCGTAAGCTCGGTTATAGGTGCCATTATAGTGCTAAATCCTTGAATAAATTGCCGGTAGAAATTGGCGAGTCCATGGAAGCTTTGAACGTCCGAGACGCCCTTCGGTATCGGCCACTCTCGGATGGCCGTGATCTTGGCGTCGTCGACCTCGACGCCATCGTCATATAGCACAAAGCCGAGGAAGTGTATGCGTCGTTGAGCGAACGCACACTTCTTGCGGTTGCCAAATAGCTTGGTCCGCCGTAAAATATTAAAGAGCCGTTCTAAATGATCCAAATGGCTCGGTACATCCGCACTATAAACAAGAATATCATCGAAATAGACAATGATAAACTTACCCAAATATTCCCGGAGCACGTGATTCATTAGCCGCATGAACGTGCTCGGTGCGTTGGTGAGTCCGAATGGCATGACGAGCCACTCGAATAAACCGTACCGTGTCTTGAAGGCCGTCTTCCATTCATCGCCTTCACGCATTCGGATTTGATGGTAGCCGCTCTTTAGATCTACCCGGGAAAACAACTTAGCACTGCTAAGTTCGTCAAGAAAGTCATCGAGCCGTGGCATTGGAAAACGATATTTGATGGTAATATCGTTTATGGCTCGGCTATCGACACACATGCGGTGGCTCCCATCTTTCTTTGGAACTGAGAGCGTCGAGACTGCACATGGGCTCAATGACTCTCGGATATAGCCCTTAGCAAGGAGTTCCTCCACTTGCTCTTGTAAAATCTTGCTTTCCTCCGGGTTGAGGCGATACGGTGGTCGGTTAGGTAACATGGCTCCCGGTTGTAGGTCAATGTGGTGCTCGATGCCATGGAGCGGTGGAACACCATCGGGTAGGTAATCCGGGAACACGTCTCGGTATTGGTCGAGGAGGGGCCGAACTATCTCGGGAATAATCTCTTCTTGATCATCTTCATGCTCTCGGTGTAAGAGCATGATGATCGGACCCTCTTGCTTCACCGTGCGTCTCAATTCCTTGCGGCCCATAAAAAGGGTCGCTTTGGCCATTGCCTCTTTTGGATCGGCCTCATCCTTCGAAATTTGCCCCGGAGTCAAAGGAGCCAAAACAATATTGCGCCCATTCCATTTGAACGTGTATTGGTTGGATCAGCCGTGGTGTAGCACGTCTCGGTCAAATTGCCACGGCCGGCCGAGCAACAAGTGTGTGGCGCTCATCGGCACCACGTCACATAGGACCGCGTCCTTGTAGTTACCGATCACAAAGGGGAACCACACTTGATGAAGGAAGAGGAGTTCAAGGGTGGCACATTAAGGTGGCCCCAAATCACCAAAACATGAAGGGGAAAGCATGTTTTCCTTTTGACAACTTTGTGTAATAATTTAGCTAATTTTATGTAATAATTAGGAGGATAATTAGTAGCTTAAATTTGTGCACATGTAAGGGTACTTAGTGTACCCGTGGCATGGAAGGGTGATCAAAACATCCATGGTGATGAAAACAACATTTCTGGTTTCGGCCCAAGCTGACCTTCGAGGCTTGTGCAGCCGTTTCGACCATCTTCCAGACCTGTTTTGGACAAACGTGCTTCTACAAAAATGTGGCCCACATCTTAAGGTTTCCAGAATGGGGCAGAGCATAAACTTTGGACAACAACTTCCCAGCCAACGATCGCCATTACAGAGGCCTCCAGAAGATGGAGCGACCCAAGAGCATCCAACCCATTGTGGCTGATCCATGGCCATGTTTGGCCCCAACGGAAAGGAAGGCTGAATTTCATCTTTGTCCTTCATGGGAGCAGCAGCTAGCAGCCCATGTAAGTGCCCAACCATTAGCCCAAAAGATACAAGTGTTCAAGTCCATTTGATTATGGACAATCCATCATGGGTTTGGCCCATCTATTAGGTTTTTGGTTTTTCACGTATGCAAGCTCCTCTCTTTTTTTTTTCTTTTTTTGTAAGTTAATTACGTGGCTGCAAGTGGGAGATCCTTGGGAAGCCTTAGGGGATGGGTTTTACCTTCCCTTAGTGACCATCACTCTTGTTAGTGATGAAAGGCAAGGGTGGGCCCCATTTACCATACCTTGATGTTGGTTTAGCACTTAGGACTATAGGTGATAATCATGTGCCTTTGTAGCTCGTGGGAAGGAGGGTTTTTACCCTTCCTTTCTCAGCATTTGCAGATAGAAAAGTATTGGAAAATTTGCAGAAGCTTTGAAGCTCTCAAACCCTCTTTTCTCACGGCTTCAAGGGAATTTTGGTGAGTAATATCCAATCTTCTTTGTTGTCTTGGTGTTGGTGATTTAGCTAGGATCACTAAGCCTTTGTTCCAACCTTCCTCCTCACTTGATTAGGATTAAGGCAAGCTTGGAAGTCCCATAGCCCTCACTCCATCCCATTTGTTTTCGGATCTTTTGTTGTTTGGTGTTGATTGTTGTCTTTGTTTCCTTACCCGAGTGGATTTGTGCATCAAAAGTCCACTCTGTGCAAACTTCTGTTTTTCCGTGTGCTAATGTCCTAAATTTTGGGCTGTGAGTTCCTCATTCACATCTAGAAATATTTGTTTTTACATGTCACTCCCAGATTTCTTCAATTCGAAGTTGTGCATGTTCCTTTCTCCACCTTTCTAGTGGATTAATCAATTCAGGCCCATTCTGTCGACGTGATTTCAAATTTTCATAACTTGTAATCCAGTAGTGATTTTGCCTCCAAAAACCCACCATTCTCTTTGCCTTTCCTTGAAGTTATTCTCTGTCAATTTTTGGCTTCCCATATTACCTACATCGAAAGTTGTACAGAGATCTTTCCATACCTTCTGTACTGCCTAAAACAGTTTTGTCTGTTTGTGCACCAGAAATTCACCCCCTGCCATTTTAAGTTCTCTACGTGATCTCACTCTGAAAATTTGGCCAAAGTTAGCCCACTCCTTAAAGTTTAAGTCCTACAAATATTAGCCCAAGGGCCCGTATGAATTTGGAGTTCTAGTGTGTTCACTCCCCTGTTTCTGCCAGTCCTTCTTGTTCTCTCGGCAGATTGCTTTGTCTTTTATTTGTTCCCTTTTCTCCCGACACCTCCTAACCTCGGAGCGTGTCAATGTCCGCGTCCGAGACACTTGAAACATTGAATCTCTCGGGCCCTTGGCTGTTCGCCTCCCGAGTCTTGTGGTTTGGGTTCCGTGTCTCGCTTTGGGGCCTATGGCTTAGATGTTGGGCCGCGTTCCTCGGGTCTTGGCGCGGGCCAGTATGGCGTGGGCTGCTTTGGGGCTGGGCGTTGAGCGATCGCCTTGCCCTTCCTCTTGAGTTGTCTTTTGACCCTTAGTGCCATTTGAATAAGAGCATCAAACGACTCTACGGGCTGCAATTCAACCACGTCGCCAATCTCGTAACGTAGGCCTCTAATGAACCGCGCCATTACTTGCTCCACGGGTTTGGCTAAGTCACACCGAATCCGTAATGTCTCAAAGTCCGTGAGGTAGTCATCCACGCTGGAATTTCCTTGGCGAAGGCCTTGGAGCTGTAAAAATAGATCTTGACGGTAATGGCTCGGTACGAACCGTTTTCGCATCAAATCTTTCATTAATCTCCACGAATTAATTTCCTCCTCGTGATCTCTTCTTCGTTGTGTACGAAGACTATTCCACCATAATGAGGCATAATCCGTAAGTTCCAAAGATGCCAATTGGACTTTAAGCTTCTTGGAATAATTGTAAAGGTCAAAAATTTTATCGACCTTTTCAATCCAATCCAAATATCGATCTCCATTGGAGGCTCCATTGAAAGAGGGTAAGTGTACCTTAGGGAGCTTCCATTCTTCATCGTGATCCGAGTAATTATCGGGCTCATATTCGTAGTCTTCTTCGGATCTGTCGGATTCATGCGGACGCGCTCGGGGTTGCCCTCCGCATACCGGTCTTCTCCTATGAGGTGGCGTAGGCCGTCCCGGGCGGGCTCGGTCGCGCTCGGCCATATCGTCAAGCCGCTGGAGCATTGCGTCCATTCTTCAATTCATAGCTTCGAATTGCTCCTGATTATTGCTCTCAGGATCCCGATGGTCACGGGGATCGGAGAACATGGTTTGCTCGCTCGTGGCTTGGTCACGGGCGGCGTTGTGAATGGCACCGCTTCGAGTATTCATGAGACAAAGTTCTGGAAAATTTGTAGAGAGTATAAAAATCGAACCTTTGCTCTGATACCAAGATGATGTGCCTTCCTTGGGGGTCGGCGCACCGTGGGTTGGGAGAATGCGCGCACACGGGGCTCGGATGAACGTCGTGTACGGCAAACGGAAAATCGGGTCGTGCGAATTGTGGGGTTTTGTTGCGGAAGCGTATTGTGATGGAAATAATGGTATTTGGTTGTATGAAAAGTGAGATGGCTCGGATGAATACTGGAATGGCTCGGTGGATGCGAATATGGGTGAAATCGGGTAATGGAAGGAAAAGGGTGATCGCCCGGTGTGCGCGTCGGGGCCGGGAATGGCCGAGCACCAAGTAATGGAGTGCTTGGGCCGTTCCCGATCATGCTCGGAAGGTGTTTTCGAGACTAAGATACCTGCAAAATGAGCAACTAAGTTAGAAAAATCGGGTGGGCTCGTCGGGTCGGTCGGGGCTTGATCCATGATGTGCTCGGGTTGCACATCATCCTCCCGGGGTACTTGAGGATTTGTCCCCAAATCTACCCTTTCAACCTCTAAATTGGCAGGATCATAATCATCATCCAAGTATGGTGAAAGATCTCGGACGTTGACCGTAGTGGTAATGCCATACTCGCCTGGTAATTCGAGTTTGTATGCATTCGGGTTGATGCGCTCGGTCACCCGAAAAGGTCTGTCGGCTCTTGGCATCAATTTAGCGTGCTTATGCTTAAAGTACCGAAGCTTAAGCGACTCTAAATCTCCTTCTTTAAAAATTTTCTCCTTTCGGCCATGGTTGGCCGCTTAAGCATACTTGGCGTTTTTTTTCTCGATCCGCTTCTTAACTTTCTCGTGCAATTGGTGGATCTTCTCGGCCTTATCAAGACCGTCGGTGTTGGTATGCTCCTTGCTCGGCAATGGAAGTAAATCCATAGGTGTAGATGGATTAAAGCCGTAAGCAACCTCAAAAGGAGTCATACCCGTGGTGTTGTGGCGGCACCGGTTGTAGGCGAACTCAATGAACGGCAATTGAAGATCCCATGTCGAGATCCTCGTATCCACCGTGGTTTGGAGGAGTGAGCCAAGTGATCGGTTGACTACCTCCGTTTGGCCGTCGGTTTGCGGGTGGAAAGCCGTGCTAAAAAGAAGCTTGGTGCCGAGTCGTGCACATAAGGTCCTCCAAAAAGTGCTAAGGAACTTACCATCTCGATCGGACACGATAGAATGGGGCATGCTCTGAAGTCGGACAATCTCCTTGAAAAATAATTCGGCAATGGCCGTGGCTTCGGCGGTTTTGGCAAATGCCACAAAATGCGCCATCTTTGAAAATCGGTCGACCACTACCATAATACAATCTTTGCCTCGGCTTGTACGTGGGAGTCCGAGAACAAAATCCATGCTAATATCGTGCCATGGGTGGTCGGGTACCGGTAACGGTAAATAAAGACCTTGGGGTAATGTTCGGGTCTTGGCCTTTTTACATGTCGCGCACCGTTCCACAAAGTGGTGCACGTCCCGAAATAGGTGAGGCCAATAAAAATGCTCTTTAAGCATCTCCCAAGTTTTTTTCTCTCCAAAGTGGCCCGCAAGGCCGCCCCCGTGAGCCTCGGTTATGAGAGACTCTCAGATGCTTCCTCTCGGGACACACATGCGTCCTCCTCGGAATAAGTAACCATCGTTCACATGATAGCCAACCAATTCACCCTTGGTGGCTAATTCAAACCGTGAACCAAAATCGGGGTCACCCGTGTAACACAATCTCAACCAATCTAAACCGAAGAAACGTACCCGTAATTCGGTGAAAAGGATGCTCCTCCGTGATAGTGCATCGGCCAACCCTTTTTGTACTTGATAATATAAGGGTACTTCTCCAAGAACTCTATCCACTTTGCATGCCTTCGGTTTAATTTTCCTTGCCCCTTACTAAACTTGAGAGCTTCATGGTCAGTGTGGATAATAAACTCTCGGGGCAGCAAGTAATGTTGCCAAACTTCAATGGCTCGGATCAAGGCATAGAGTTCCTTGTCATATGTTGAGTAATTAAGGGTCGCGGCCTTGAGCTTCTCGCTAAAGTATGCTATCGAGCGGCCTTCTTGCATAAGGACCGCTCCAATACCCGTTCCGGAGGCATCACACTCGATCTCGAAGACTTTGTTAAAGGCCGGAAGGGTTAGCACGGGGCTTCGCAAAGCCGGGCCTTGATGGTGTCAAAGCTTGCTTGACAAGGCCGGGTCCATGTAAACTCTTGGCCCTTTTTGGTGAGCTCGGTCAGAGGGGCCACAATGGTGCTAAAGCCCTTAATAAAGCGTCGGTAAAAATTTGCAAGCCCATGGAAGGTTCGGATATCCGAGACATTCTTCGGAATGGGCCAATCTTGGATAGCCCGGATCTTCTCAGCATCCACTTCAACACTGCTTGCGGATAGGACAAAGCCGAGGAAGTGTATTCAGGTTTGGGCGAACGCACACTTCTTTCGGTTGCCGTATAGTTCCATGCGCCGTAGGATAAAAAATAGCCGCTCCAAGTGGTCGAGATGGCTCGGCAAATCAGCACTATAGACAAGTATATCATCGAAATAAACGATAATAAACTTACCAAGGTACTCTCGAAGCACGTGGTTCATGAGGCGCATAAAGGTGCTCGGGGCATTGGTAAGGCCGAATGGCATGACGAGCCACTCGAATAGCCCGTACCGGGTCTTGAAGGCCGTCTTCTACTCGTCGCCTTCGCGCATCCGGATTTGATGATAGCCGGATTTCAAATCTACCCTGGAAAAGATGGCCGCTCCACTAAGCTCATCGAGCAATTCATCGAGCCGTGGCATGAGAAACCGATATTTGATAGTAATATCGTTGATAGCTCGGCTGTCCACGCACATTCGGTGACTTCCATCTTTCTTCGGCACTAGGAGGGCCGGGACCACGCATGGGCTCAAGGACTCTCGGATGTAGCCCTTAGCAAGGAGTTCCTTCACTTGCTCTTGTAATATCTTACTTTCTTCGGGATTGAGCCTATACGGTGGTCGGTTGGGCAAGGAGGCTCCCGGTTGGAGATCAATGTGGTGCTCGATCCCTCGGAGCGGTGGTAGAACGTCCGGGAGCTCGTCTAGGAACACGTCCTTGAATCAGTCAAGCAATGGTTGCACGGGCTTGGGAATAATCTCTTCATCAAGCCCATCGGGCTCTCGGTGTAAGAGCACGATTATAGGGCCTTCTTGGCCGAGGGTGCGTGCCAACTCTTTTCGGCCCATGAAAAGAGTTGTCTTGGCCTTGGCCTCTTTTCGGTCGGCCTCGTCCTTGGCAATTTGCTCCGGTGTCATAGGAGCCAATGTGATGCTTCGGCCATCCATCTTGAAGGAATAATGGTTGGTGAAGCCGTTATGCATAACTCGTCGGTCGAATTGCCATGGTCGGCCGAGTAGCAAGTGGGTGGCGCTCATCGGGACCACGTCACACGTGACCGTGTCTTTGTATGTGCCGATCGTAACGGTTACCCGGGCTTGTTTACTTACCCAGACGTCTTCACGGTCGGTGATCCAACGCAACTTGTAAGGCGTCGGGTGTGCAGTCGTGGGCAGCGCCAGCCGCTCAGTCAGCTCGCGGGACGCGATGTTCGTGCAGCTCCCGCCATCGATGATCACCGAACAAAATTTGTCATTGATCATGCAACGACTATGGAATAACGTCCCCCTTTGTAATTCCTCTAGCCCTGGTTGCGTAGAAAGAACTCTCCACACCATATAAATACTTTGCCCTTCAAATGGTCGGCAAACTTCTTCTTCGGTCGGGGCCAGATCCTCCTCGGCCTCGACGGGCGGTGTCTCGTCGTCGCTCACGACCTCCTCGGTCTCCTCAAGGACGGTCATGACGCGCTTATTCGGACATTACGCGGCCATGTGTCCGCGTCCAAGACACTTGAAACATCGGATTTCTCGAGCCCTTTGTGGGTCGGCTTGAGTGTCCGATGGCTTAAAATCTGTGGCCGGTTTCGGGGCCCATGGTTTTGGCGCGGGCGCCCGATCATCAATCCGTGGCGCGGGCCGATACGGTGTTGTGGGCTTCGGGGCCGTTGAGCGATAGCCTTGCCTTTTCTCTTGAGTTGCCTCTCGACTCTTAGGGCCATTTGGATAAGCCCATCAAACGATTCTACGGGCTGCAACTCAACCACATCACCAATTTCATAGCGTAGCCCTCTAATGAACCGTGCCATGACTTGCTCCACGGGTTCGGCTAAGTCACACCGAATCCGTAATGTCTCAAAGTCCGTAAGGTAATCATCCACGCTAGAATTACCTTGGCAAAGGCCTTGGAGTTGTAAAAATAGATCTTGAAGGTAATGGCTCGGTACGAACCGTTTCTGCATCAATTCTTTCATTAATCTCCACGAATTAATTTCCTCCTCGTGCGCTCTTCTTCGTTGTGTCCGAAGACTAGTCCACCATAGTGAGGCATAATCCGTAAGTTCCAAGGATGCCAATTGGACTTTTAACTTCTCGAAATAATTGTAAAGGTCAAGAATTTTATCGACCTTTTCAATCCAATCCAAGTATTTATCTCCATTGGAGGCTCCGTTGAAAGGGGGTAAGTGTACCTTGGGGAGCTTCAATTCTTCATCACGATCCGAGTAATTATCGGGTTCATACTCATAATCCTCTTCGGATCGGTCGGATTCTTGCGGGCACGCTCGGGGTTGTCCTCCGCGTACCGGTCTTCGCTGGGGAGGTGGCGCGGGCCGTGCCGGGTGGGCTCGGTCGCGCTCGGCCAAATCTTCGAGCCGCTGGAGCACTACGTCTATTCGACGATTCACTGTGTTGAATTGCTCCTGATTATTGCTCTCGGGATCCCGTTGGTCTCGGGGATCGGAGAACATAGTTTGCTCGCTCGTGGCTTGATCACGGGCGGCATTGTGAACGGCGCCACTTCGGGTATTCATAACGAAAGTTCGGAAAAACTTGTAAGAGTGTAAAAATCGAACCTTTGCTCTGATACCAAGATGGTGTGCAGCGTGCACCAGGATCGCACACACTTTATCGGACTTGTCACTTTTCACGTAACCGTGAAGGTCGCGTGTACGGCGATCGGAAAATTGGCTCGGGCCAATTTAGGATGGGGTTTGCGGAAGCGTAATGTGATGGAAATAAGGGTGTTTGGTGGTGGAATTTATGGAATGGTTCGATAAGTAATGAAGATGACTCGGTGGTGATAATGTGGACCGGGATCGGTTTGTGGAGGAGTTTGAAGGCTCGGGGATGAAGATGGTGAAGGTAATGGATGAAGGCAATTCAATACTTGAGCGATCAAAGTATTGAACTCGGTATACCTTGAATGTCTTCTCGGATATGACTCACCGACGAACACTCGAGGGTTGATAACACTCGGCACCACCGGTCAAAGCGTCAACCCGACCGTGCTAATCCCGTTGAACCAAGCCTAAAGTCAACCGAAGGCTTCTAAAGCTAATCCAAGGCGTTCAAATCATCGAAGGCCTTAGCTTAACTTCTTAGGTTATCTTTAGTAGTTTTGTTATCTTTTATGTTTTGCTATTTAAGTGTAACACTTACACTATTTTCAATAGAGTGAATTTTTAGAGAGAAATTGTGCATTGCACCTTCTTCCCGAAAGGCTTGAAGCTCTCTCCGATGCATACTTCTCCAGTGAGTAATATCCGGCCGAGAACGTCAACCCTTTGCACGTACGTTCGGTGAGTCATCTCTGAGTGCGGGCGAGGTCTACCGGTCTGCGCCGATAACTTACCAACCCGCGCCAAGGACCAAGGAGCGGGGCCCCACATCGAGGCCGTGGAACCCAAAGCAAAACACGAGCGCCTCACTGACCACAACACCAAGGGTATGACTCCTTTTGAGGTTGCTTACGGCTGTAACCCTTCTACACCTATGGATTTACTTCCATTGCCGAGCAAGGAGCATACCAACACCGACGGCCTTGATAAGGCCAAGAGGATCAGTAAATTGCACGAGAAGATTAAGAAGTGGATCGAGAAGAAAAACGCCAAGTATGCTCAAGCGGCCAACCGAGGCCGAAAGAAGAAGATTTTTCATGAAGGCGATTTAGTGTGGCTAAAGCTTCGGTATTTCAAACACAAGCACGCTAAGTTATTTCCAAGGGCCGAGGGTCCTTTCCGGGTGGCCGAGAGAGTCAACCCGAACACGTACAAGATCGAGCTCCCGGACGAGCATGGCATTACTACCACCGTCAACGTCAAGGATTTATCTCCTTATCTAGATGCCGACGAGGACGAGGACGAGATAGATTTGAGGGCAAACCCTCAAATACCTCGGAAGGATGATGTGCAACCGGAGCACATCACGGACCACACCACGGCCACAGACGTGATCCCGACGAGCACAGGTGATTTTTCTAACTTAGTTGCTCATTTTGCAGGTCTCTTAGCCTTGGAAATGATGTGTCATCCGATCCAACCGAGGCTCATGACACGGCCCATCCGCCCGCCCCCTTGGTCACCGAAGCCCGTGACACCTACGGGCCCTCGGCCACCGAGGCTTTTACTAACATGGTTGCTCGTTTTGCAGGGACATTACATTCAGCAACACCCTCCGAGAATGATAAGGAGCAGCCCGTGACATTGCTCTCATGGCATCCGGGGGATGGCGCGGCCCATGCCGCGTCTAGCTAGGCCTTCGGCCACCTATAGCCAATAAGTAGCCAAGTGCCACACGGAGGTCTTCGAGCAGCGTGGATCTCCATCAAATAAAGAAGGAAGGAAGCCCAGCCCAAAGAGTCATTAGAATCAAGGAGAAGATCGGAAGTGACTTCAAGAATGCGCGCCAGCGCGCGCGCAAGCCCGGCCCAGCAACGCCGCTCTCGGACAGACACGCAGAATCCCGGATTCTGCGCGCCGAATCTTGGACACTCGGACATCCAGCAAAACGAAGATAAATCTCCCATGCCAAACTCTTCGGACGTCAAGACAATATCAGAAGAGATCCTCTGCAGCTTAAAGAAGAGGATTCGCACGCGGAAATTCCCAAGATATCCGGAACGTGTCCGAAAGGAGACTCACTCGGACAACCATGGGCCAAGCCCATATTCCACCGTGCCCAAAGCTTCGAGAACTCCTTTCCCGAGCAGAGAAGTCCAACCAAAGCGGAAGATAGGAGTTCGCACAAGTCAAAGTCCAGAAGACACTTAGTCGGCCCCGCGCGCACGGCCCAGCGTGCGCGCGCCTCATGATCCAACCCGGCCCGGCCAGCGTGCCAGATCCCAGCGTATCCCGGATTTTACGGGATCTCATCCGATCACGCATCTTCGGACATATTCAGCCGAGCGACTCCAAATCTCGCTTGATCATTTCTTGCCTTATTCGGACACACGCATTTGGACCAGGCCCATGCACGTTAAAGGAGCGCCGTTCAACTCCTTCACACGGATCGCCATCCAACGGCCGAGCGCCCTTCCATTCTATTTCCTTTACGAATTTTGTCTTTAAATAGGTTGTAAACCCTAGTCTTCACTTAGTGAAATTTTGATATTCAAGAGCCGAGAGCCTTCTATCAAACTCCCTCATACGATTGCGTTTCTCCGGTGCGTCACATCCGGCCAAGCGTAATCAAACCCTTCGGCGACTTCGGTGAGTCATATCTGAGCGTTGCCTTAGGCCTACCGATCCAAACACCGCCGGTTACTCAAGTGTTACGATCGTCGCCGCCCTCATCCACTTCCGACTATCTCCATATATTCGCTCTGTTCCCGAGTAATCACCCGACGACCCACCTAGTCCCCACCGAACCACCTCTCGAATCCTTCGAGCCATCCGCTGCCTCACACCTCCATACTCCATATTTCCATCATATTACCGACGACTATTCCATCCGTTTCCATAACTCCCGAGTTTACACCATCCGCGCCCCAATTCTTCTTCCCGGGCGCACCCCAACGCATCCACGGTAAGCCTTAGCGCGATCCTCGCGACCGAAGGCACACCAGGACTTAAAATGGCACGGAATACTTTTGAGTGTACAAACAGACACAAAACAGAAAATAGTGACGTGGAGGGGGTAAGGATTTCTGCACAACTTCAAATGCAGGCAACCTGGGAATGTAAAAATTGGAAGAAAACAACTTCAATGAAAGGGAAAGAAAATGCAAGTGGTTTGATGAAAAAAGACACGGTAGGTTAGGAGATATGTAGGTTGGAAAATGGATGGACAGAAACTGTTCGATTTCGGGAACTCGGGCAGAATAAGGGGGAAGTTGTAAGTACAACTTTTGATGGGCGAAGGGTTTTGGTAAAAGGAAAGAACAGAAATTTCAGGCCATGAAAGAAGAATTCACAACCAAAAATTTAGGGTTTTTACTCACGAAAAATAGAAAATGACACAGAGTGGACTTTTAGTGCACGAAATCCACTCGGGTAGAAATAAAAACATCAACCAACACACAAGCAACAACACAATCACAATAACAAACGGAAGGTTAGCTATGGGACTTCCAAACTCGCCTTTGATCCTAAACAAGTGAGGAAGGGAGATTGGAATAGGGCTTAGTGGCTCTAGCAAGGCACCAACACCGTTACAAACCAAAGATCAAGGATATTACTCACCTTGAATTTGCTTTGCCGTGAGAGAAAATGGGGAGAGCTTCAAGCTTCAACATTCAACATTTTCTACCCTGCAAAATGCTGAGAAAGGGAGGTTAAAACCCTCCTTCCCACGAGCTACAAAGGGGCATAATGGCCCCCCTACAAACCTAAGCAAAACACCATTAAAGAGGGATGGCAAGTGGGGGCCACAAAGACTTCTCCACCAAAAGAGAGGCATGGGAAGCTAAAACATGGCTGCAACCCATCCTAATACAACCTAACCTCCCACTTGCAGCCACTACACTAAACAACAAACATCAAAGAAATAAACAACACATTCTTGCATGGTTTTCACGTAAACCATGCAAGGCAAAAAAAAAAAGAAATTTATAAACCCGAGACTTCCTTCATGCGCCTTGTTCGAAATTGACCTTTTTCCTTGATGATTCAGGAACTCCTTGGAAGGCTTCTTCTTTTAAGATTGGCTTTGGATAATCGTTTTTCTCCATGCATGGTGCCGGGTATGGCTTTGACATCAATTGGTGTTCTCGGCCGTCAGTTTGTTTTACTCCAAACTCCCATTGTAAGCAATGTTTGTGGAGTTTTTGATCCAGGTGTGAAGGAGCATAAAAAAAAACAATGGAAGGGAAAGAAGTACCTTCATTGCTGGGCCTCACTTGCCAAACTTTGTGGGGCTCTAATACGTGCTCAAGGTTGATGAGGCTTTAGGCAAGGTTTGGTCCATCAATTGTTGGAGAGCCCTAGGCCAATCGGCGTTGATCATTTGCATCCTTCTTGGACCAAGGGTTGGGCACTTCCTTGGGCTGCTAGCTGCTACTCCAATGGTGTAAAATGATGTAATTGGGCCTTCCTTTCCGTTGGGCCCAAGCTTGGCCATGGATCGGCCACCATGGGTTGGATGCTCCCGGGCTGCTCCATCTTCTGGATGCCTCTGTAATGGCATTCGTTGGCTGGGAAATTGTTTTCCAAATTTTATACTCCGCCACATTCTGGAAACCTTAGGATGTTGGCCACATATTTGTAGAAGCTAGCTTGGCCAAATCAGGTCCGGAAGGTGTTCAAAACAGACGCACAAGCCCCGGAGGTCATCCTGGGCCGAAACCAAAAGTGGTGCTATCATCACCTAGGTGGTTTGGATCACCCTTCCATGCCACGGATGCAAAAGAGTTGTCAAAAAAGAAGCATGTTTTCCCCTTCATAATTGGCTTCTTGATAAGCCTTTTATGAAAAGAGCCTCCTACAAAATTATCAAACTCATCAGAAAAATAGTTTGCTTCATCAATCGAGTGGTGCCATCCGTGGCACATCATAAGTCCTGCGCGAGCGGGCGGCGCTGTTGGCGTGTTGCTAAGTCCTGCGCGCGCAGGCGACGTTGTTGCCAAAGTAAGCGTGCGCGCGGAGCAAGCTGTGCGCGCAAGGCTGAACGCGGGTGTTGGTGTTGTCTCGATAGTGGGCGCGCGTGCTGGCCGCGCTGTCTCGGTAGTTGGCGCGCGTGCTAGGCACGATGTGTTGATGGTGGGCGTGCGCGCGCCGTGATCCTCGATGCATCGGGGGATCCGAGACGGTGGTCGGTCGTTGTGCGATGGTTGTCGGCCATTGCACATCAGGCCCTATTTTCGGTCACACTTAGTTTATTTCTTTTCAGCCAGCAATTAGCCTTAGAAAAGGAAGAGAAGACAGCCCAAGAAGAGGAACGCACATTCTATAGTCGAAGGCCCTCGAAGGACCACCTCGGCCGAGCATTGACTGGCCCACGGTCAAGCCTCGGCCCACTAGGAGACCTTGACTAAATTACATCTGCCACTTTACTTAAATCTTTAAGTAATATGGTTATTTGGTCAAGGAAAAGATAAGGTTCGAGTTTGACACAGAATAATCTCAAGATATCCGAAGAGTATCCACCGGGCGCGCACAAAAATTGACTGTCGGACCATCGGCAAAACAAAGGGGATTTTCATCAATCTAATCCGTGCTAAAGAAAGCCGAGATAAGATCAACCGAGCGTGCATCAAACGGACCACCAAAGATCACCCTCGGTCAGGCACGAGGATGCTGTCTTGTGCGCGCGCAATGTTGCTGGGGTGCGCGCGGTTGCTGACGAGTTGTTAAGTTGAGCTCGCGCGGGTGACGCTGCTGGCGTACTGCTAAGTGGTGCGCGCGCGGGCGACGCCGCTGTCGTGTAGCTAAGTCCTGCGCGCACAGGCGACGTTGCCAAAGTAAGCGTGTGCGCGGAGCATGCTGTGCGCGCAAGGCTGAACGTGGGTGTTGGTGCTGTCTCGATAGTGGGCACGCGTGCTGGGCGCGCGGGCTGGGCGCGATGTCTCGATGGTGAGTGCGCGCGCGCCGTGATCCTAAGTCAATGTTAATGTTACTTGGAGGTCGGGACGGTGCATCGGGCGATCCGAGACGGTGGTCGGTACATCATCCTCCCGGGGTACTTGAGGATTTGCCCCCAAATCCGCCGTGGTTTCTTCTTCTTCGAGCTCTGTTTCTTCCTCCTCGTTGCCTATGTAGGGAGATAAATCTCGGACGTTGATGGTAGCCAAGATTCCGTAGTCGCCGGGGAGTTCTAATGTGTAGGCATTGGGATTGACTTTGGCAATGATCTTGAATGGTCCCTCGGCCCGCGGTAACAACTTTGCGTGTTTTTGCTTCGTGTAACGCAAGTTGAGCCATACTAGATCTCCGACTTTAAAATTCACAGCTTTCCTTCTTTGGTTTGCTGCTTGTGCATATGCCTCGTTTTTCTTTTCGATGGTTGCCTTTGTCTTTTCGTGCAATTTCTTTGCGGCTTCGGCCTTGTTCATTCCGTCGGGATGGATGGTGTCCCGGCTAGGCAAAGGCATGAGATCCATCGGTGTAAGCGGATTGTATCCGTAGTTTACTTCGAATGGTGTTGCTCCGGTCGTGCGGTGCCTGCTTCGGTTGTACGCAAACTCGACGAGCGGGAGTTGGAGATCCCAGTCCGTGAGCTTCCCACTCACAACGCTCCTGAGTAGAGCTCCCAATGATCGGTTAACCACTTCTGTTTGGCCATCGGTCTGGGGGTGGAATGTCGTGCTAAACATGAGTTTGGTGCCGAGCCGGGCCCAAAGTGTCCTCCAAAATGAGCTAAGGAACTTGGGGTCGCGGTCGGTCACGATGGATCGGGGCATTCCATGTATCTGGATGACTTCTCGGAAAAACAAGTCCGCGAGTTGTGCAGCCTCGGCTGTCTTTGCGCATGGGATGAAGTGAGCCATTTTGGAAAATCTGTCCACAATCACTAAGACTGAGTCTTTGGCTCGTTTCGTGCAGGGGAGACCGACCACGAAGTCCATGCTAAGCTCTTCCCATGGGCGACTCGGTACGGGGAGCGGTAGATAGAGACCTTGAGCGCGTGCGCGATTTTTGGCTTTCTTACACACCACGCACCGCTCTACAAAGTGGTGGACGTCTCGGAAAAGGTGGGGCCAATAGAAGTGTTCCTTTAATAATTCCCAGGTCTTCTTTTCCCCAAAGTGTCCCGCTAGGCTGCCCTCGTGGGCCTCAGCTATAAGGGACTCTCGGATGCCTCCTCTTGGGATGCATAGTTGGCCGTTTCGGAAAAGATACCCATCGGTGAGGAGATATCCACACTCCTCGCCCTTGGTTGCCATCTCAAAGTGTTGGCCAAAATCTGGGTCGTCGTGGTAGCACTGCTTCATCCAGTCCAGCCCAAAGAAGCGTACCTTGAGTTCCGTCATGAGCATGCATCTTCGGGATAGGGCGTCGGCCACGACGTTCGTATCACCCTTTTTGTACTTGATTACGTACGGGTACCGTTCCAAAAACTCGACCCATTTCGCGTGCCTCCGATTAAGTTTGCTTTGCCCCTTGATGAATTTGAGCGCTTGGTGGTCCGTGTGGATAACGAACTCCTTGGGCAAGAGATAGTGTTGCCACACCTTTATTGAGCGGATGAGGGCGTAAAGTTCCCGACCATATGTGGAATAGTTGAGTGTTGCGCCCTTGAGCTTCTCGCTGAAATATGCGATGGCTCGTCCCTCTTGTGTCAAAACGGCGCCAATGCCCGTGCCGGAGGCATCGCACTCGACTTCGAATACCTTAGCAAAATCGGGAAGCACTAGTACGGGTGCCTCGCATAGTCGCTCCTTGATGCGGTCGAAACTTTCTTGGCAGCCACGGGTGACACGCTCCAAGATGTGGAAGTGTCGGACACAAGAGAAGGTTTAAAAGAGAAGAGCTGAAAACTGCCAAGAAACTGGATTGTTTGAAAACAACAGTGCCTTGTGTCAACGATGTCTCCAAATGCCTTCGTGAGTTTGAACTATAACTTGGTAGAATTAAACTTCCTCAAAGAAAGGGGAAGAAAATGGCTGGGGTTAAGGATGGATTGCACGAATAATTTGCCATTTGACACAGAAGAGAAATTCGGGGTATGAAGAGCACTCGGGTGGAACTAGGAATGTGCAGCAACTACAAGTAACAACAAACCAACCAAGCAAACACAATGGAAGGAGGGCTATGGGAATTTCCAGGCTTACCTTAGTCCAGCAAGGGTGGAGGAAGACTAGAACAAGGTTTAGTGGCTCTAGCAAGTCACCAACACCAATAGCAAAGAAGAGCTAAGGATATTACTCACCAAAACTC
>QAOC01044762.1:56325-70783 GCA_003255005.1 Begonia fuchsioides
AACAGCAAAGAAGAGCTAAGGATATTACTCACCAAAACTCTAAAATGCCAAGAGAGAAAAAGGGAGTTTCTTGAGAGCTTCAAGCTTCAATAAGATTCATCCAAAATTTTCTGCCATTCCAAAACGTGAGAGAGGAGTTTCATACTCCCTCAAAATTACAACAAAAGACAAAAATAATAAATGCCCTATTTTAGGACTAATGATGGACTAAAATAGGAGTTTGGTGGGAAGAGGGGCCCACCTTCAACTTGCCTCCTAGCACAGCCACCATTTAGTCCTATCCCACGTACAAAACATTACATGACCAACAAAACCTTCAATCCTAACAATAAGGAACTAATATTGGTTAAAACCGAACCAATATTTAGATGAAAAGGAAGACTCCTAAAGTTTGGTTTTCACTTGACAAATAAAAGCAATAATATATATATCTATATACAAGTTGAGACCACGTGATGACCCAGCAACCCTCCATTCTCCTAGATATGCTCAATGCTATAAAGAAGATTACCAAGGAAAGGCAAACCACTAGGTTATGGCTTAGTCACTCTCGGCTCGGTTTCTTCGGGAGAATGCGGTTTCATTGCTTCATCGGGGTTAACTCCATCTTATGTTCCCACCATAGGCAATGCTTGGGACACTCTTTGTCATTGGAAGTGGGCTCATCTAAGTGTTCAATTGAAGTTCGTAATGCCCCTGCAAAATCAACAAACAAGTTAGAAAACTGCCTTGCACGGCTTCGGGTCACCATGCCTTCCGGTGAATGGAGGACCTCGGGCACATCAACGGGTCCACTCGAATTCCCTTCCTTTCTTGGTGCATTCCATGAGTGGTGCCATAATCGTGCTGAAGCCTTGAATAAACCGCCTATAAAAATTAGCGAGTCCGTGGAAACTACGAATGTCAAGGGGGCCAAAGTGTAGTTGCGTCCATCCATGCGGAAAGTGTAGGCATTGGTGAAGCCGTCATGTATGGCTCGGCAGTCGTATTGCCACGGTTGGCCGAGCAAGAGGTGTGTGGCCGTCATGGGCACCACGTCGCACAGGATGGTATCCTTGTATTGCCCGATGGAGAACTCTATGCGCGTCTGTTTATTCACGCGTAGATCCTCCTGATTCGTGAGCCAGCGGAGTTTGTATGGCGCGGGGTGCTCGGTCGTTGGTAGTGATAGCTTTTCTACCAAGTCCTTGGAGGCGGCATTGGTGCAGCTGCCTCCGTCGATTATTAGGGAGCATACTTTGTCCTTGATGGTGCATCTGCTATGGAAGATATTCTCCCGCTGATGTAGTTCGGACTTAGGTTGCGCGGACAATATGCGCCTGATCATCATGAGCATGGGGCCCTCCGGAGCATGGCATACTGCGCTGGTGTTGTCGGGTTCCTCGGTCGGAACCTCGAGCTCATCTTCGCTGATTAGTTCTCTGCTCCCTTCTTGGAGGAGCATCACCCGTCGGTTAGGGCATTGTGCGGCAATGTGGCCTTTGCCCAAGCACTTGAAGCACTTGATCTCGCGTGCTCTCGGCGGGTTGCCTTCTGTTGGCTTAGTCTCCGAATCTTTACTTGGTCCCTGGGTTTTTGGGATTGGGACCTTGTCGTCGGCTTTGGACTTGAACGGAATTGGAGCCTTTTAAATGATTCGTGATGCGGTTGCCTTACGCCTCTTGATTGGCGCTCAACCCTTGTGGCTAGCTCAATGATGCTATCCAAGGAGCTAAGGGGTTGTAGCTCAACCACGTCGCTGATTTCTCGACTAAGTCCACGCAAAAACCGAGCAATAATCTGCTCCTCGGGCTCGTGCAAGTCACACCGAATCCGTAAAGTTTCGAATTCAGTGAGGTATTCCTCGACTGTGGCACTTCCTTGCCTTAGAGTTTGGAGCTACAGGAAGAGCTCTTGACGGTAGTGGCTGGGCACGAACCGTTTACGCATGAGTGCCTTCATGGCTCTCCATGTCGGGACATCTCCTTCGCCGTCTCGCCGATGTTGTGCGCGGGCGCTGTCCCACCATAGACTAGCGTACTCGGTCAACTTGAGGGCGACGAGATGGAGTTTGGCCTTCTCTGAGTAGTTGCTAAACTCGAAGACCTTGTCCACCTTCTCGGACCAGTCTAAGAAGGCATCTCCGTTGCATGCGCCAATGAAGGAGGGCACATTCAACTTGATGGCTTTCCATTCGTCCTCACGGCGATGTTGTCTTCCGTGGAATTCGTCTTCCCAATCATCCGAGTCATAGTGAGGACCTCGGTTTAAATTAACGTTGTGCCTTCTCGGCGATGGCGGCTCGGTGATGTGCCCGGGACCCACCCACAACCGGAAGGAGCAACAACTCGAAGCCGTGCAAGACATTTAGCTAATATGTTTGTTGATTTTGCAGGTACATTTTTCCCTACATTGGAGCTCCTAGATATTCCTTCACATCATGATCAAGAACTCCCCAAACATTGCTTACAATGGAAGTATAAAGAAGAGAAGAAGTTAGCCGAAAATCCAAGATCTTCCTTGCCAAGTTCACCACCCGGGACATAACTACACTCGATTTCGAGGACAATGGAGACCGTATGCACCACTACTTGGGGAGATGAAGTCTTCCAAGGAATGACCAAGTAATGTTTGATTTTGTGTTTGTAAAATACTAAAATATTTGGGATGTTTTGATGTAGACAAATTGGTTCGGTTTGAACCAATTTCGTTGGGATTTGGGTTCGGCTTGGTCCAAACCAANTGCCATTTTCTGTTCCCGTGAGCATAAGCACCAAATTTCTAGCAGTGAGTCCCACCTTCATGGCCTGAAACATTGGTTCTTTCCGTTTAGCCATAGCCACCTCCCTTTAAAAGTTATGCTTGTGTTTTCCCACTGCTTCCTACCCGAGTTCCTAAAAATCGGGCAATTCTGTCCATTAATTTTCTATTCAGCATAACTCCTAGCCTACCCATGCTTTTTCTGTGAAACCGCTTGCATTGTCTTCCTCTTTGATTGAAGTTGTTTTCTACTTATTTTTACGATCCCAGACTCCCTGCATTGGAAGTTGTGTAGAAGTTTCCCCATCACCCCTGCACTGTTTTCTTCCTGTTTGTCTGTTTGTGCATCTGAAAGTGTCTCCGTGTATTTTAATGTTCCGCACGTGCTTGTAAGCTGCAATTCGGGTCAAACTTAGTCCACGCCCTTAAGTTTAAGTTGGCTGAGTTTTATAACCTAAACCTGTATGCGTTTGGAGAACTAAGAGTTGCACTCCCCTGTTCTGCCTTACTCCCTATCCTTCCGGGCAGATTGCAATCTTTACCCTTATTTCCGGCATCTCCGCATTTTGGAGCGTGTCACTCGGGCTGCGGCCTCTCATGGGGAGTAGAGTGGTCCAGCCTTTGCAAAATAATCTCGAACTTCCTATCAAGGTCATCGAGTCGTTCCAATACGTTAGGCTCGACCTTCCAAGGTTCGGGATTTTGGGGCGCACTCGTGGCGGTTTGCTCATGGGCGGATGGTAGCACCGCGCCACTTCGTGTTGTCATGTCTATTTTGGGGAAACAAGCAACACGAGTAAGCGTGGGTCGGGATGCGTTGGCTCTGATACCAAATGATGTGCAACCGCAAGGTTAGCACGACGCGGATCAAGGGACGTGCCACTTAGCGTGGAAAGATGTATGCTTGATGGCCAAGGCCGCGCTATCAAGAAGATAGACGGAGTTTGGACAAGCAACGCACGCACTCGAGTGTCCGGACAAGTGTTGTCTCAGCCAACAAGTGCGGTGTAAACGGGAAGGAAAAGAGAGAAGGAAAATACCGCTCGGGAAGGAGGTGGGCGTGGCTCGGAAGGTTGGCGGAGGTGGACGGCGATGCAACTTAGACACTCGGGCGGCTGAGTGACTAAGCTCGATAAACCTCGAAGGGGCGCTCGGATGTGACGCACCGGACGCTCGACGAGGGGTGGCGCTCCTTGGCCGGATGTGACTCACCGGAGAAGAAGGGCCGGAGGATGACTATCAAGTAAGGCACAAGGCTCTCTTATTTCATAAACTTTACTAAAGAAAACACAAGGGGAAGGGGGACTTATATAGAGTGCCGGAAGGGTCCCTATAAGGCAAGCCTAGGGCCCATGGGGGTGGTTCCCTATATGGAAGGCGGCTGGCCCTTTAGGGTTCCTTCTCTTATTCTAAGACTTAGAAAACCTCGGAAAAATAGAGAGAAAGGCCGATGGGCCTATCGGGTGGGCTGGGCAGCTTCGGACGTGTCCTTGGTTGCGATCGTGGGCCGGCCGGGCGTTGTGTTCTCGGTTGCGATCGTGGGCCGGCTAAACGCTGTCTTGTGCGCGCGCAATGTTGCTGGGGTGCGCGCGGTTGCTGACGAGTTGCTAAGTTGAGTGTGCGCTGGTGACGCTGCTGGCGTGCTGCTAAGTGGTGCGCACGCGGGCGACGCTGCTATCGTGAAGCTAAGTCCTGCGCACGCAGGCGGCGCTGTTGGCATGTTGCTAAGTCCTGCACGCGCGGGCGACTTTGTTGCCAAAGTAAGCGTGTGCGCGGAGCAAGCAGTGCGCGCAAGGCTGAACGCGGGTGTTGGTGTTGTCTCGATAGTGGGCGCGCGTGCTGGCCGCTCTGTCTCGGTAGTTGGTGCACGTGCTGGGCGCGATGTGTTGATGGTGGCCGTGCGCGCGCAGTGATCCTCGAGCTTCCATTCGAACAAGTACTTTGGCTGCCCTCTATCTTTCTCCGTGGGCTTCTCAAGGTCAATGTTACCTGCAAAAATAGCAACTATGTTAGATAAAAATTGGAGGTCGGGACGGTGCATCGGGGGATCCGAGACGGTGGTCGGTCGTTGTGCGATGGTGGTCGGCCATTGCACATCAGGCCCTATTTTCGGTCACACTTAGTTTATTTCTTTTCAGCCAGCAATTAGCCTTAGAAAAGGAAGAGAAGACAGCCCAAGAAGAGGAACGCACATTCCATAGTCGAAGGCCCTCGAAGGACCACCTCAGCCGAACATTGACCGGCCCACGGTCAAGCCTCGTCCCACTAGGAGACCTTGACTAAATTACATCGGCCACTTTACTTAAATCTTTAAGTAATATGGTTATTTGGTCAAGGAAAAGATAAGGTTCGAGTTTGACACAGAATAATCTCTCAAGATATCCGAAGAGTATCCACCGGGCGCGCACAAAAACCGACCATCGGCAAAACAAAGGGGATTTTCATCAATCTAATCCGTGCTAAAGAAAGCCTAGATAAGATCAACCGAGCGCGCATCCAACGGACCACCAAAGATCACCCTCGGTCAAGCACGACTTTCATGCAAATCCAGCCGTGCTAAAGCTGCCATAATTGTAGGAGGATCGTTGGATAACTACCTTTTCAAAATGGCACGGACAAAGCTCGTGATGACATGAAGATAAGGTCAAACCGCGCACACAAGACCGTTCACCAACAAACCTGCGAGCCACAAGGGATTTTATCCATAAAATCCGTGATCAATCTGTTGAATCTTCAGAGGATATTCAAGAAACAACTTTCCACAATATCCTCGCAGATCCCACCATATCCGAGATCGGATCAACCACCGGTTCGGTCTTTTTCAAGTCGCCCGTGCACATTCATGAACCATTGTCGGACAACCAGGAACCAGACCTCGTGACACTTTATGTTGACCACCGAGAGCCTTTTAGAAGCCCCAGATCCAAATTGGCATGAGCCAATCTTTCATGGCTCGAAGATTATTACAACCGGTGCACCCTCTCAGTCAACCATGGTCACCTTCGGTCAAGACGCAAAACCAACTGTGCCAATCTTCATGAACCAAACCTAAAGTCAACCGGAGGCCTTCCGAAGCAATCCAAGACGTTCAAGTCATCCAAGGGCTTAATTTATCTTTCTTAGCTTTTTATCTTTTAGGTTTTTAGTATTTAAGTGTAACACTTGCACTTGAATGAGATAGTGAATTTTTATCAATACAAGTGCTTTGAGCCTTTTTGATAATTCCCTCAAACGACGTTACTTCTCCGGTGAGTCACATCCGGCCAAGCTTCCGTCAACCCTTGTCGAAACCTCGGTGCGTCATATCCGAGTATTCTCCAAGGTCTACCGATTTGGATCCTTTGATTGCTCAAGCATCCTAATCGTCCGACATCATCTTCATCATCTGATTCCTCCATAACCCGCACCATCCCTGAGCCATCATCAACCTTCCCCGAACTTCCGATTACATTCACCGTGCCATCTCACTATTTCCGCCGTCAAGCTTCCGCAAAACCCCACATTATCGACAATCCCAATCATCTTTCACCAAACGCACGAGTCAATATATCTCGCGCGCACACCCATACGTTCCCGACGTGCAAACCATCCCGGCATTGCACATCAGGGCCAATTTCCGGTTCTTGGCCTTTTTCCACACGATGCACCTTTGTACGAAGTGGTGCACGTCTCGGAATAAATGGGGCCAATAGAAATGCTCCTTAAGCATCTCCCACGTTTTCTTCTCGCCAAAGTGTCCCGCAAGGCCGCCTCCGTGGGCCTCGGTTACGAGAGACTCACAGATGCTTGCTTTAGGGATGCATAGCCGTCCTCCACGCATAAGGTATCCGTCGGTCAAATGGTAGCCCGATAACTCTCCTTTTGTGGCGGCCTCAAAATGTGGCCCAAAATTGGGGTCTCCTCGGTAGAGTTGCTTGATCCACTCAAAGCCGAAAAATCTCACCCGCATTTCGGTGAATAGGATGCTTCGTCTTGACAAAGCATCGGCCACAACATTAGTATCCCCCTTTATGTACTTAATAATATAGGGATAACTTTCCAAAAACTCAATCCATTTCGCATGCCTCCGATTGAGCTTCCCTTGGCTCTTGATGAATTTTAGGGCTTGGTGGTCGGTATGTATAATGAATTCCCGAGGCAATAAGTAATGTTGCCAAACTCCAATAGCCCTAATAAGAGAATATAGCTCTTTATCATACGTTGAGTAGTTTAAAGTTGCACCTTTGAGCTTTTCGCTAAAGTAGGCAATCGGCTGGCCTTCATGCATCAAGACCGCTCCTATGCCCGTGCCCGAGGCATCACATTCTACCTCAAACACCTTGTTGAAATCCGGGAGTGTAAGGATTGGTGCTTCGCAAAGTCGTCTCTTGATGTGGTCGAAGCTTTCTTGACAAAGCTCGGTCCACTCGAATTCCTTCCCCTTTTTCGTAAGTTCGGTCAATGGGGCCACAATGGTGCTAAACCCCTTAATAAAAAGCCGGTAAAAATTAGCTAGGCCGTGGAAACTCCTCACGTCCGTTACTCCTTTAGGGATGGGCCAATCTCGTATGGCCGTGATCTTCTCATGATCTACTTCAATGCCACCTTCGGACAAGATAAAACCGAGGAAGTGTATGCGCCGTTGGGCGAACGCAAACTTGTCCCGGTTGCCATAAAGTTTAGATTGCCGCAAGGTAATGAAAAGTTGTTCCAAGTGCCCCAAATGGCTCGGTATGTCCCAGCTATATACTAGAATATCATCGAAATAAACAATGATAAACTTGCCAAGGAAGGCCCGGAGGACGTGGTTCATAACCCTCATAAATGTGCTCGAGGCGTTGGTGAGCCCGAAGGGCATAACAAGCCACTCGAACAATCCATACTTAGTCTTGAAGGCCGTCTTCCATTCATCGCCTTCTTTCATGCGGATTTGGTGATATCCTCTTTTAAGATCCACTCGGGAGAAGATCTTAGCCCCGCTAAGTTCGTCCAAAAGATCATCAAGCCGAGGCATGGGGAATTGGTACTTGATGGTGATGTCGTTGATGGCACGACTATCTACGCACATTTGGTGCGTGCCATCCTTTTAGAGGGCCGGTACCGCGCAAGGACTTAGGGATTCCTTGATGTATCCCTTCTCAAGGAGCTCTTGAACTTGGCGTTGTAACTCCTTGCTCTCTTCCGGGTTTAGGCGATACGGCGGTCGGTTGGGCAATGTGGCTCCCGGTTGGAGGTCAATTTGGTGCTCAATCCCTCGGAAGGGAGGTAAACCCGAGGGGAGTTCTTCCGGGAACACATCCTTGAACCGGTCGAGTAAGGGCTTGATCAAGTCCGGAATTTTGGGCCCTTCTTCTCGGCCTTCGTCCCGATGTAGTAACATAACGATCGGTTCCCTTTTGGCTAGGCACCGCTCGAGTTTCTTTTGGCGCATAAGTAATGTCGCCTTGGCCCGTGCCTCTTTCTTTATGGCCTCATCTTTGGCCACTTGCTCCGGGGTCGTGGGAGCTAAAATTACCTTTCGTCCATTCATGGTGAACGTGTAGTGGTTGGTGCGTCCATCGTGTATGACATGGTGGTCGAATTGCCATGGTCGGCCGAGCAAGAGGTGAGTGGCATTCATCGGTACCACGTCACACAAAACCGAATCTTTGAAGTGGCTGATTGTAAATTCGATTCGGGTCCGTTTCATCACTCGGACATCTTCTTAATCCTTGATCCATCGTAGCTTGTAAGGTGCCGGGTGATCGGTGGTTGGTAAAGACAATTTTTCCACCAATTCCCGGGAGGCTATTTTCTAATGAGTTTATTGATTTTGTAGGAAGCTTGTTTTATAAAGGTTTAATCAAGAAGCCAAAGATGAAGGGCATGGTGAGCCCTAGTTGTCAAGTGAGGTTGATGCATTTCATGGGCCAACCACACTTGATGAAGGAAGAGGAGTTCAAGGGTGGCACATTAAGGTGGCCCCAAATCACCAAAACATGAAGGGGAAAACATGTTTTCCTTTTGACAACTTTGTGTAATAATTTAGTTAGTTTTATGTAATAATTAGGAGGATAATTAGTAGCTTAAATTTGTGCACATGTAAGGGTGCTTAGTGTACCCGTGGCATGGAAGGGTGATCAAAACATCCATGGTGATGAAAACAACATTTCTGGTTTCGGCCAAAGCTGACCTTCGAGGCTTGTGCAGCCGTTTCGACAACCTTCCGGACCTGTTTTTGACAAACGTGCTTCTACAAAAATGTGGCCCACATTCTAAGGTTTCCATCATGGGGCAGAGCATAAAATTTGGACAACAACTGCCCAGCCAACGATCGCCATTACAGAGGCCTCTAGAAGATGGAGCGGCCCAAGAGCATCCAACCCATGGTGGCTGATCCATGGCCATGTTTGGCCCCAACGGAAAGGAAGGCTGAATTTCATCTTTGTCCTTCATGGGAGCAGCAGATAGCAGCCCATGGAAGTGCCTAACCATTAGCCCAAAAGATACAAGTGTTCAAGTCCATTTGATTATGGACATTCCATCATGGGTTTGGCCCATCTATTAGGTTTTTGGTTTTTCGTGAAAACCATGCAAGCTCCTTACTCTTTTTTTTCTTTTGTTGTAAGTTAATTACGTGGCTGCAAGTGGGAGATCCTTAGGAAGCCTTAGGGGATGGGTTTTACCTTCCCTTAGTGACCATCACTCTTGTTGGTGATGAAAGTCAAGGGTGGGCCCCATTTACCATACCTTGTTGTTGGTTTAGCACTTAGGATTATAGGTGATAATCATATGCCTTTTGTAGCTCGTGGGAAGGAGGGTTTTACCCTTCCTTTCTAGCATTTACAGATTAGAAAATGTTGAATGTTGAAGCTTGAAGCTCTCTCATTTTCTCTCACGGCAAAGCAATTCAAAGGTGAGTAATATCCTTTGATTTTTTTGGTTTATAACGGTGTTGGTGTCTTAGCTAGAGTCACTAAGCCTTATTCCAACCTCCCTTCCTCACTTGTTTAGGATCAAAGGTGAGTTTGGAAATCCCATAGCTCTCATCCCGTTGTTGTTTGCAATTGTGATTGTTTGAGTGTTGTTTGCTGCCCTTTTTTTTTTTTTTGATCCAAGTATGTTTAAATAAAATAAAGAAGGAGGACAAAGGAGGTGTCTGAGTGCGACTGGGGGGCGGACCCGAGTGTAGGCGGGCCGGCCCAACGGCCACAAACGGACGCAAGCTGGACCAATTGGTACCGGAGTTACAAAAGACACTGACTAATCAGGCCAAGCTAAGTTCCAGATCTTCCGTAAGAGCGGGGAAAATTTGGAAGAGGATCTTGAAGACTTTCCGTTCAATAGTTGAAGCGAGCTGGATCGAGGATTGGAAAGACTTGTCAAAAAAACGAGCATTGCGAGCCGCCCAGAGATGGTAGGTTGTGCATGCTAGAGCGGTCTTGTGAACGCTGCCGCAGAATTTGTCCCTTCGGCCATTTTTGATGTTCCACTTAAGAGCAGCGGCCACGGTGGTCAGCTGTCGGTGAATGCCGAATCGTGCCTTAATGATGGCCCAGACTTCGGATGAGAAGCCACATTCAAAGAAGATATGTTTGGCCGATTAAGGGTGGCTCCCGCATAGGCCGCACATGCCATCCGATTCGATAAAGGCCAAGTTATCCTTGGTGGAGAGCCGGCCATGAAAAGCTAGCCATAGTGGGATGACTAGCTTGGGAACATAGTTATGCTTCCAAATCGCTTTGAAGCCGGGTTTGGGCTGGTTTGAGGGCCGGAAGAAGTCGTAGATTTCAGATGACTTCTTGGACGTGGCCCATAGCACAAGTTGGGTCTCGGCCATGGTCTCGGACCCGGCTTTGTCCAGAATGGCCGAGCGGATGCTAATAAGTTATTTAATGAGCGGCGAGCCCCGGTACCCGGAGGACCAGGACCAAAATGTTTCTCCTTTAATATAGAAGTGATGGATCCATCGGACCCATAACGAATCTTTTTTCTAGTGAATGGCCCATAGGTTTTTGGCGAGTAAGGCCATGTTCCACGCATAGAGATCTTTGAAGCCGAGACTGCCCTCGGCTTTGGGCAAGCAGCATGTTGGCCAAGCAATGTTAGCAAATCGCTTCCCCCATAGGAAGGATCTGCATATGGCTGTGAGCTTGGCCCGAACCGCAGCCGATAGTGCAAAGATGGAGAGCCAAAAACATTCAACTCCTTGGAAGATCGATTTGATGAGCTCGATCCTTCTAGCAAGGGAGAGATTCTTTACGTTCCAAATTTGGAGGTATAACCTCATTTTTTCGACTAAGGGGTCATAGTCTGGCACCCCAAGACATTTCGGCCCCAGAGGTATGCCGAGAAATCTAGTCGGGAACGTCCCGGCAGCCAAGGGTATGGCTGATTTTATATCTTCAAGATCCGCTTGAGGGATCTCGGCAGCGAAGAATGACGACTTGGCGGAGTTCATATATAGGCCGGAAGAGGCGCTGAACTCATTTAAGCAATCGAGTATGCTTTTGATCGAGACTAGATCACCTCTTGCAAGGAGGATCAAGTCATCGGCGTATGCAAGGTGCGAGATCCCGAGTGGTTGGCACAAGGGATGATGGTTGTACCCCGCGGAGGGGAGACGAGTGCGGATGATCCGCGAGAGGTATTCCATCGCGATAACAAATATATAAGGCGAGGTGGGGTTGCCTTGACGGATACCTTTGGTGCCTTTGCAATGTCCATGGAGTCGGCCATTGATGGCGACTGAGTAGGAGGCGGTGGATATGCACTCCATGATCCATTTGGTGAAGATACTTGGGAAACCGAGGGCTGCCAGCATTTTGTTGATGAAGTCCCAGGAAACCAAATCAAAGGCCTTACGGAGGTCCACTTTGATGAAGCATCTTGGTGAAGACTTCTTGGAGTTATATTTTCTGATGAGCTCCTGCCTGAGATGCATGTTGTCACTCATTGATCGGCCTTTGATGAACGCCGACTGTGCTTGGTCGATGATATCCGGGAGGGAGGCCGAGAGCCTATTTGCCAAGATTTTGGATATGATCTTGTATGCGGTGTTGCAGCAGGAGATGGGCCTGTAATCGGAAGGCTTGGAAGCATGAGATGACTTGGGGATCAAGGCGATGTAAGCGTGATTCCACTGCCGTAGTAGCCGGCCCGAGGAGAAAAACTCCAAGACGGCTCTTGTAAGGTCCGGCCCAACAACATTCCATGCGGACTTGAAGAATTTGGATGAGTAACAATCTGGACCTGGAGCCTTATTATCTGCTATCGAGTCCAGGGCATCCTTGATTTCATTCGGGGAGATGCCTCTAATGAGTGCCGCACTTGCTTCAGCCGTGAGGCACGGACCCGCCGATACAGCAGCGGAGTCGATAGGGGCAGAGAGTTGTTGGCCGCCCAAGAGCTTGCTGAAGTAACCAACGAATTCAGTTTGAATTTCGACAGGGCAGGAGGCAATGGATCCATCCTCCTTGGTGACTGCCCCAATGTCGTTCCGCTTTGCATTCTTCTTAATCAAGGCATGGAAAAATCGAGTGGGTTTGTCCTCATTGATGAGGTATTTGGATTTAGCCTGCTGTTGGAGAAAGGATTTTTTGGCCTTGCTGAGGAACTCGGCCTTGAGCTTGAGAGAGGAAAGCTCGTCACTGTCCGGGCGAGGGCCGACCTTAGAGAGGAGGGCTGATTGGAGCAGACGGTGCCGTTGGTCCATGTGTAAAAGCAACCGGCCGAGGGGGCGTCCGAGAGGCCAAGCAAGGTGCAGCATTGACGGAAATCACGCATTTCTCTGGATGAGACAGCAACCAGACTTCTTCTTTCCTCCTGGCTAAGTATGGAATTGAAATCACCCATAACTAACCAAGGAGAAGCAAGATTATATCCAACGGATTCAAGGGCCGACCATAGGGGAAGTCTGGCCGAGACCGAATGCAATCCATATATAAATGAAATGTAAAGGTCCAGCTTACTAATGTTGCAGAACATCTTTGTGTGGATGACTTGCGGATGAGAGCCAAGGGGATGGAGGGATACCTTGTCGGTGTTCCAAAGCACCGCAATACGGCTGGAAGGGTGGAGGTCAAAGTTGGTGATGAAGCTCCACGACGGGAGTTTGCGAGCCACAAAAGCGGCTAGAACGTCCGGGGAGGACTTGGTTTCAATGAGTCCAAAAACATCAATATGTTGGCTGGAGATGAGGAGAGAAAGTGACACGCTCCAAGAATGCGGAAGTGTCGGGATAGGAGAAAGTAATGCAATCTACCAATGTGAAGAATGACTAAAACCGAAACAGGGGATTGTGGCAGTTAGAACTCCAATTGCGTACAGGCTTTTGGGCTGAAATTGTGGGGACTTAGACTTTAGGGAAGGAACTAAGTTTGGTCTAGATTTAGGGTGAAATCACGTGTGGTTCATGAAATGGCACGGAGGATACATTTAGAAGCACAAACAGACAAAATTACCAATTGGCAGAGCATTAGGTGGTAGAGACGACTGAACAACTCCAAATGTAGAGAGTCTGGATCGTGAAAATAAGCAGAAAATAACTTCAATCAAAGGTGAAGACAATGCAAGTGGTTTCACAGAAAACACACAGGTAGGCTAGGAGTTATGCTGGATAGAAAATTGATGGACAGAAATGCCCGATTTCAGGAATTCGGGTAGAAGGCAGTGGAAAAAGCATGCATAACTCTTGATGGGGAGGGGCTGTGGCTAAACGTAAGGAACAGTTATTTCAAGCCATGAAAGAGGAACTCACAGCCATAAAATTGGGGACTTTTGTTCACGGAAAACAGAAATGGCACGAATTGGACTTTTGTTGCACAAATTCACTCGGGTAAGCACCAAAAACAGCAACCAACAACAAAGACAAAACACAAATGCAAACAACAAATGGAGGAAGGCTATGTGATTTCCAAGCTTACCTTGACCCAAAACAAGTGTGGAGGAAGGTTGGAATAAGGGCTAAGTGGCTCTAGCAAGACACCAACACCAAAAACAAAGAAAGATTGTGGATATTACTCAACAAAATCTAACATTGCCGTGAGAAAAGGAGAGGATGGAGAGAGCTTCAAGCTTCTTCACTTTACCAAATTCTTTTCTACCTCTCCCAACGTGGGAGGAGGGATACATACCCATACAAAAATATCCCCAAATAAAATAAACAAAAATAAACCTAAATTAGGGGGCAATGATTAGCTAAAAGTAGGTGTTAGGTGAGAAAAGGGTACCCATCACCCACTTGCAAGCCAACCAAATCCTAACTCACGTCCAAACCAAATCTAACATTCACGTGGGATGCTAGCAAACCTTCGTTGGGGGCTTCCTTGGGCTTGACTAATTGGTCTCCAAACCGTGCTCAAAATGAAGGAGGCTTTAACTCCGGTTTGGTCCATCACTTGACGGGTTGTCTATGGACAGTTGGATAAGGTCACTTGCTTCCTTCTTGGACCAAGGTGGAGCAGCTGCTGCTTCTTGGGCTGGACAAAGATGCAATTTGTCTTCCTTCTCTTTTGGGGCAAAACATGGCCATGGATCGGACTCCATGGGTTGGATGCTCTCGGGCCGCTACCTGTTCTGGAGGCCTCTGTAATGGCGATAGTTGACCGGGTAATCTTTGTCCAAAATTGATGATCTGCCCCATGATGGCAACCTTAGGATGTTGGCCACATTTTTGTAGAAGCATGCTTGGCCAAATCAGGTCTGGAAGGTGTTTGAAAAATCCGCACAACCCCCGGAGGTCATCCTGGGCCGAAACCAA
>QAOC01044767.1:5970-18597 GCA_003255005.1 Begonia fuchsioides
GAATTTTCGATTACGATTTGTTATATCAAAACACCTAAACTATACATGAATCACGAAATTGGACAAACATTATGCAAGATGGAAAAGCCAAAGCAGAAAAATGGAAAAGAGAAGTGATCCCGAACCTGAGAGCCGAGCGGGTTGAGTCGCCAAGAGAGATGAGTCGCTGAGAGTCGAGAGTCGAGCGCCGAGAGGGACGTTCGCCGGTGCCGGTGGGAGATGAAGTGAGCCTCAGAGGTAAGACGCGAGGCGCAGCACGGCAGACGCGAAGTCGTCGAGAGGGATGGAGGCCGAAGGCTGGAACTGGAAGTCGGACGAACGAGAGGAGAGGAATTAGGGTTTTAACGTACTAAAACTAAAAGACAACGTGCCGGTTTAGTGGTCTGGTCTGGTTTTAATACATTAAAACCAGAACCGGACTACGAATAATCGATTTTAAGCCATTATGACCAAAACTGGATCATGAGAACTCTATAACAGACAAAAACCGGATCAAATGTGCCGGTTCTAGTCCGATTCAGTTTTGGACATTCGTAGCTCTCATGTCCAACTAAGCCCTTACTTCAAGTCTTTATCTATCTATCTCCATGGTTGATTTCCTGAGCACCCAGAAACGACAGATTCTTTCCTTTCTCTCTCCAAAATACAGGAAGTGAGAGAAAGAGTCTGACTGCTCTATTTATAGAGAGGCGTTAAGTAGATTTGACGAGAAGGACACCTGCCCATCCAGTCTTTTCACACCAGCCTTGAGCGCCTCTCTACAAACACAAGATCTAATGCGCAGAAGCACTGGATTATCCGGTTTCACCAAACCTAGCAGAAGATAAGTTGAAACTGTCAAACTTCTGAAATAGATGAAAATAGTTGAACGTACGCCTTCGAATCAGAATAAATGCCCAGTTTCTCTCTGTTCGAAATTCAACGAAGACAAAATAAGCGTCTCGGGCTTCTAAGACTGATTACAGAAAGTGGTCACAGCTCATCTGATGAGGATAAAGTGGGGTATGCAAATGAAGGGTGCATTTGAATGTCTGTTTGAGCCTCTATTTTGGCGTTGGCATGCGGACGAAGCAGCACCTGAATCAGCTGGGAAGAGACAGCAGTGCTGACAGTCGGCCATTCGAAGAAAATACACAGAAACGTACGGATTTTCACTCGCCTGGGAAAAAGCTTGTTAAAATATTTTGGCCACCGTAATCCCTTTTCTCTGGTCGAAAGCTTTACACGTCCCCGCCATTTATTTTGTTCTGGTCAAACCATCTACATCTTTTCCAGCCAGGTTAGAGAAAACGAAAACTTTTTAAGAGAATTTCTGCTGTTTTACAATGTGAGGTTCTTTTTCGAGAAGGAAAAAATGGTGCGTGGAATATGCACGAAAGTTTTTTATTTGAGGGAGGTCGATTTTCAAAAGCAAATGATTTCAGTTTGAAAATTCAGACGAAGAGGAGGGAGAGAGAGCATAATTCTTGCTGCATTTGAGTCCACTTCTTTGCTTTCTAGGAGGATGCATATAGTCTTATTGCTGGCAACGGGTTGGACAAACCCACAAAACTGAACCGAACCAACCCAATTAGTAGGTTTGGTTCAGTTATAAATATTCTGAAACTCGTACGTAAACCGAACTATTAAGAATCGATTTGTATCGATTCAGTTTTCAGATATTAATTTTAAACCCGAACCAAACCGATTTTAAGTTAAAATTTAAGGCTATGGAAAAACTTCAAACGAACAGAGAGAAGGCGGATTGAGAAGGCTTTCTTCTTGCGACTGCCGAGCGTCAGTGGCTAGTGATGACATTTCTTCGTCGAGAGGCGACGGTGAGTTCTGGCCAAACTAGAGCGGCGACCAGCGACCGACGACAGTCCTTCGACGAGCGGTGACAGTCCTTCGACGAGCGGCGACAGACCTTCGACAAGTGGCGACATTCCTTCGAAGAGCATCGAGCGGCGACGATAACTCATTTTTTCTAGTATTCTAGTGAATGGTACTGCGTGCCTACGTTTATTGATGAGCAAAATATTTTTTGGTGAATGGTGATTACTGCTTTGATGTCAGACTTTGAAGATATAATAGGGTTCCAATGTTCTTGTGTTCTTTTGACTGAATTAGTGTCTTATTATTTGTAATATTGTTGTGTTTTGTTTATGCCACTATCACAATTTTTGATTTTCTTATTGTTTTAAGATTTCTGAAAACATTTTTGTGATTCTACCCTCTTTTGATGATGTCATGAAGGAAGTCCTTGAGGCCAAATCTTGGTTGACGCTTTCAAAGCCCTTCTTAGATTCTTGTTTTTCTCCGGTTAACACATCCAATTACTTCTAAAATTTAAGAAGCTAAAGGTTTGACGTCAACATTTTTTTTTCTGTAAGTCAAAACGCTTTTATTTTATAGAGTTTGAATCTTTGAATCAATGTATTTCACGTAACTTTCATTTTATAGTTCTATTTTGACATACTTGTTTTTATTCTTTTATTAGGATGGATATTACTGTGAATGAGAATACAAAACGACGCAAAAGAGAAAGTAAAGCATGAACTCACTTCACAAAGAAAGATTCTGAAAACAGAATAAGTAGAGCACGTTGTAACTATTGTCCGATCACATATGCCTATGATACTGGAAAAAATGAAACTTTGAACTTGCACATGCATCTAAGTAAATTTGCGAATTTCTTAGCCTCTTTGGACGATAAACAAAAGAAGATATTTTTTAAGAAAATAGATACTGAGGGAGAAGGGGCTGGGTCATCAAATTCGATGGGTTTGAAGGTCTTTAATGAAGAACGATGTCTTCAAAAGCTTGCTAGAATGATTGTGATTGAAGAATTACCTTTTCAGATCGTAGAAAGTAAGTGGTTTAAAGATCTATTTAGTGAACTACAGCTTAGGTTTGATGTTCCATCTCGCAAAACTATTGCGAATGATATATTCAAGATGTACATGGGCGAGATGAGTAAGTTAGCTAGCAACTTCGAACAATTGAATTCAAGCATTTGCCTAACCACTGATACATGGACTTCAATTCAGAATATAAACTATATGGTTCTTACGGCCCATTTTATAGATTCTTTTTGGTTTTTGTAGAAGAAGATTATTAACTTTTGATCACAAAGGAGAAACAATTGCTACGACCATTGAAAAATGCTTGTCAAATTGGAAAATAGATAGAGTTTGGACAGTTACAATGGACAACGGTGCTTCAATGACGTGGCTTTGAATATTTTAGTGAAGAATATGAAACAATAAAAACCTTTGGTAATAATTTGTAAGTTCATGCACATTAGATGCTTTGGCCACATAGTAAATTTTTTTTATTACTAGCGGATTGAAGGAGCATAATGATTCAATTTCAAAGATTAGAAAAGCGGTAAAGTACGTTAGATCTTCTCCAGCTAGAATGCAAAGATTCAAAGCATGCATTGAAAGTGCACAAATTTCATGCAACAGTAATGTATGTCTTGATGTCCCAACAAGGTGAAATTCGACATACTTCATGCTACAAACTGCAGCTAAATTTGATAATGCATTTGATAAATTGGCTGAGTGTGACGTTGCCTACATGTCCAACTTTGTGCAAGATGTCATCTTAACCACCCCACCTCGTGAAGAAGATTAGAATGTTGCTCGAGAATTTGTATCACTATTGAATGTATTTTATAACGTCACATTAAAAGTCTCCTCGACTTTACGCATTACAACTAATGTCTTTTTCGCAGAATTATACAAACTTCATCTCATAATCAAGAAGTATGCTGCAAGTGACAACACACTTTTTAGTTCTACAACCTCGAATATGTAGATAAAATTTGAAAAGTATTGGGGGGATTACACTCAAATCAATCACTTCATGTATGTGCATGTAGTGGTTGATCCACGTTTCAAATTAAAGTTCGTAAGACATTGACTCTTGAAATTGCATTCGCCAGAACTAGCCACTGAGATACTCATAGTGTTGGATGATACAATGAGACTGTTCTATGCTAAATATAAAGTAAAGTTACCAAGACTTATTGAAGTTGATGATGATTGTATGACTATAGTTGAAGATTTTGAGGTAGAGTCTACCTTTAAGGTTGAAGTTAACAACGAAAATGATTTAGGTCAAACAAATGAAGTAAATCGTTATTTTTTTGCAAAACTTGAAGACTTCACCGATGACGGTGACTTATTGCATTGGTGGAAAATGCACACGTCTGAGTACCCTACTTTGAATCGAATAGCGAGAGATGTTCTTAGTATTCCTATTTCAACAGTTGCATCAGAGTCGGCTTTCAGCTGTGGAGGTCGAGTTTTTTTATCCTTTTCGGAGTTCTTTGGCTCCGAAGATGGTAGAAAGCATTATTTGTCTCCAAAGTTGGATTCATAATTCCGATAGATAGTCTATTGTTTACGGCTTATTAAAAGTAACGGAATTTGAAACAGGTATAATAATTTTATGCTATTTAATAAATAATAAGTTTATTTGTTTATTATGCATGAATTGTTCTAATGTAATTCTGTTTATTTGATGGTTAGCTTTGATTGATATGATTGAGACATCAAAGAAGTGAAGATATAACTGAATCACCGTTATGAACTTATGATAATCATTTCTTCATTTATATTCCGTGCTTAATCTCTTCTTTATTAGTTAAGCTTCCAAGTTTTTAAGCTTTTAAGTTTTATAGTTGTAGAAACTTTAGTTTTACTTTTAACGGTTGCTCTTAGTCTTGAATAATGAATATTGTACAACTTCAGTTTTATTTTCCTTTGACAATGTTTGCAATTCAAATTGTGGTATAATGAATATTTTGGATATGCAAATTGAGGTAGAATGAATATTTTTCTTTGATGATGTTGTTTTTGTTGTAATGGATAATTTAGATAATCTATTTATTACTCTAGAATCATTGTTATGAAACTAGGTTCCATTATTTTTAAGTAAGAAATGAAGTTGATTAAAATCGACTCATAAACGAGGTAAAATAGACCCGAAATTGACCTAAAATCGTCCAATCCGACTCAAATTCGATGCTGACCATATCTAAAACTGATACTGGCCCGATCCAAAACCGACCCAAAATTGGCTCAAATCGACTCAAAACCGACCAAACTCATAAAGCAACTTGTATCCCAACTCGTATAAATTAACTGAAACCGAATCGAACCCAAACAAAATTTTGGATCGGTTCCAGATCGGCTATAGTAACTGATCAGTTAAGGCTCGATTACCATCATTGGATAACCGAACCGGCCGGTCGACTATTTTTTATCCAAAAAACCGACCCAAACTCGCGGGTGACACCCAATATTCACTTAAACGCTTCCATTTCTACGTCTCCCCGCAGGCTCCGTCGCGTGATCAATACACTGCCTAGTTTTTATCATTTTTTATTCTTTTTGTTTTCAATTTCTGGCTAGTTTCAGTAGACCTCTCAATGCCTAGACGCTGTACAAAGGAGAAGGAGTGAAGAATCATGGGTTGTAAAAAGGGTTAACCTTGCCTTTAGCCTAAATACTCAAACAAATGCTTAAATTTAAAAAAAAATTATTTTAGAATTCATAGAACATTTTGAACCTTAAAAAAAATTATAAATTTATTTTATCTGTAATTTGAAATTCATACATTCAAAAATACACAAATTGTGAGATATATATTAAAAAATTTCATATATGCAAGAATTGCGAGTAACTCGAATAATTAGAAGCATTATACAATGAGTAATGGCGCCAAGAAAAAAAAATGAAGCAAATAAGGATTGAATCTACGAACAAACCTATAAATATTACGAATCGACATGCAACAACGTGCCTATCGAAGAAGATGAACCAATATATGACAAACTTCAACTGTTTAATAGTATATATGATGTAGAGATTTAATCTTCATCCCAAAAACTTATGTTTGTAATGTTACTATTTTTACTTGAGTAGTATTTGTATATGTTTGAATGAATAAATAAAAAAAACATCGGAATCAATTAAAAAGTAAAAAAAATACAATCGATTAAAAAGAAAAAATAGTACAATCAATTAAAAAAAGTACAATCAAATAAAGAAATAAAAACAAAGTACTATTGGAAATTTCCGAAATAAAGTGGAGGTTGTGGATGACAATGGTCAAAAAGAAAAATTCAAAAGAGCCTACAGATATTCATCGTGTGTCGCATCTCATCCATTGTGCGCTTTAAGCTATCAATCTTTTCTATTTAGTAAGTATGATAGTCATCAATCATCTTCATCTAATGAGTATGTTGGGTATCGAAGAGGCTCACCTGCTACATTATGAACATCAATGATGGATCTTGCATGAGAGGCTCCAGTATGTGATTATAGGAAGACCTCGCTATCTAACTATAGAAAGACCATGTCAAGTCAACATATAGAAGAATTGATATCTGACTCAAAACCATTGGGTCATCTTAATGTGGAAGATCAACGTTCTGATCTAAGCCTATACAACCGGCTGCTGCATTTCCTGTAACTACCCACACGCCGCTAGACTCTACCGAACTCATCCTCCTAAGGTGAAGGTGATAAAAAACATCTTGTTGTGAGGGTGTTCTCACTTTCTTATCGCGAGAAATCTTTCAACATATACTCTCAATGAGTTTTGTTATCAAAACTACATATAGAAGGTTTTTCTTAACCCCCTATGTATCTCCGCTATGTGGCGCAAAACTAAATAGATCAGGTTAAACTGGGTTCCAGTATGAAGGCAATACAAAAAATATAAATTCATATGCGTTACGAGCTCACGATGCCCATCACATAGAAGAATAATATGAGAAATCATATTGTGCATTACCCGAGAGACCACGTTGAGCTCATTAAGCTTAGGCTTCGCCAAAGGCTCAACATTGCTATTGAACACTCAAATCAACCTAAAAAAATATGTTCAAGATCTATCCATAATAAAAGGTGTAGCCTCACTAGAATTATAATACATCTCTCCCTCCGATTGTTGGAATCGTCTGCATATATAATTACACGGTTGATATGATCCAAGTTTAATCTGTACCTCTCTCCCAAAGATAAACATCCTACCTTTACTACTTTTGATATCTACATTAATGTTAGCGTAAAATATCCGCATTAACTTCCTTAGATTGGCCATATAACTCACAAAAATCAAACAATCTAATATCATTGACAATACGCCAAATCCCAAAATTCTCGAAAGATGCAAATATAACTTGGCAAGACAATGTCACAACCCGCTACACGAACATATCGTGAAATACCCTCTTGTGCATAATTGATCGAAACTCTCTGCGATGAGCTATCACTGGTGACTGCGGCACAATACACAACCTCTATTGTCCAAAGGCCAAGATGATCTATTACCCTCATCATGTTGTTGTCTAGCGACTCTAACACGCTTCTCCTGACCGAAATACATTTTTTTATAAAAAATAAAAAGACTTGAAAAATTTAGTATCAATTATTGTAGAGAAAATAGAGCAAATAACGAGACTTTATAGATTTTTGGACTCTTCGAACGTGCAAATGAAGCTTTGTGCGTCCATTTTGAAATGCTCAAATGAAGATGGATTCGTTCGATACGAACGCAGTGATTCTCCTACTAATGTTTAATACATACACACTTAACTTCTTTTTAACCTCCTAAAAGAATCACGGATAACACAATCCATAGAAGGATCACGGCAAGATAAGAGAGTAGATTATCTGGTAGCTGCATGACAATGCGCCTCTACTCTCACTCTCTACTGTCTACTCTCTGTCTCCTCTTTCAGAGCATTAAGGTTGTCTTACATGGAAGTTTTCTGATTATAATTCATTTTTCTACCATCTTCGCCATTTTTCAACCCATTCAGTCTCAGACTTAGCCTGGAATGTCAAAAATCCAGCCCCAGCTGTCATGTCACAATCACCATAGATTCTCCTACTAACTCCATCTTTCTTCCCCTTTTCTTTTTCTTATTAACACGAAACCTCTGGTAATGATGGTGTGCCCACGATTGCACTTAAACTCGAGCTTAACCCTAGCCCAATAATTCAACTTCATTGATGAACTACGTAGATAAAAAAATTTACGTTGTAACGGTTCAAGGAGTGAACACAGAAAAATAAACCTTAAAATACAGACAAAGCACGATAAACCCACGCCCACATCCTACGAAGAGAACCATTTCAATCGCTTTCTTAAGATTTCCAAAAATGTGAAAACGCCATCAAAGGGTTTAGTGGGAAGAATTCAAAGCAGACGGACGTGTCTCCGATTTCTGGAGGAGGGACCTTTCACTTCCTTTTCAACAATTAATCAACAAATTTCCCTTTTCCACCATTTTTACAGAGAGTTCCCTTCTTTCTGACCAAAATTTACTCTGCCTTAACCGATTTCCCCCATTTGGCGTTGGAGATTTATTCCAATCCAGCATGTTCTAGTCCTTCTCTCAAGGCTTATGACGAAAATGATAGCAGGCAAAGCCAACCATTATAGGGCTCTAGCCTGATCCTGTGAGTTATTAAAGCTACTCCCGATTCCCACCCAACAATTAATCATTTTTCAGAGTTCTCTTAGATCTAATGAGTGAGAAGCTTGATTAGTCAATCAAAATAGCAATTGAAAATGGTGGACAATTGGATCATGATGTGAAAAGAGCAAGCAGAAGATGACGTTGGTTATGGCTAACCTTTGCTAGTAGTAGAGCAAGCAGACGCCAAACGATAGCCGATACGTCAGTGTAGGCAGTAGGCAGCAGGCAGCACCTCAAGCGACGGCTCAAGGCTGAAGTGACAATTGCGAACTTTGGACTACACCTGACCTACCAACTTACCACCTAACGATCTCCGTTAACATTCTTAAAATAAAAAAGGGTTAAATTTTAGTTAAATAGGTGAAAAATGTTAAATTAAAAAAACATAAAAAAAAGCTTGGTAGGTCTGACGTCCGAACCCCCAAAACTATATAAATTATTGTCATTTGCTCATTTTTTCCTACAATGATTTCAGTTGAAATTTTGACAAAATTTTTATTTTTACAAAAAATACATTTCAATCGTGCAAAGCATATTATAAATGCTCGACAACAACAAGATGACAATGAAAGATCATCTGAGCCTTCAGACACTTGAGACCATACATGTGTATCGCGGTCACTAATGACAGTTGATTCCATAAAATTTTGATCAATTACCCAAGAGAAGTTATTTCACGACCTGCATGTGTGTCGGGTTGGTATACTGCCTAAGCCAGTTGTATTCAAAGCTTTCGAGCATTTGAGGATTAGACATATGATCAAGGATATTGGGTTGCTCGATTTTTGTGAGATATATGACTCATCTGCTGAGCGGTAAGTGCTAGTGGTTTAAGAAAATCTGATTACAGATGTGAGAGTGGCCATGGAAGGACGCTCATCTTTGGTTGAGATGTTATGATTATACTAGATTTTATCAACCGCATGATAGAATATGCAGATGACCCAGATGATGAGGGAGAAATATATTACGATTCAGGTGTCCGGTTGCAATATTGAGTCTTTAACATGAAGTCAAATGAACTCAACGTAGTTTCCCTGGTCATGAACAATATGATTGGGCATATCATTTTTTCCTACGACGGACATCGTGACCTGGTAACTCATATGAATTTGTATATTAAGTATATGATTCGCACGAGAGCTTGGTTTAATATGAGCTATTTAGTTTTACATCACTAGCTTGGAAAGCATAAGGCGATTAAGAAAAACCTCCCATATGAATTTTTTTTAACAAAAGTCTATTTGTGGAGAGATTTCTTATTCTAAAAGTAACGAGGTTGCCCGACAACAAGACCCCTTTGATCAGCTTCAGCTGAAGATGATGAGTTATGTAGAGTAGACAACTCGTGGGTAGTGTGAGGAGAAGCAGCAGCCCCGACTAAGACCTTTGATCCCGACGTTGATATTCCACATTAGGATGACCCTCTAGTTTTTAGTCAAATGTCGACTCCTTCATTTGGTCAGACGTTGGGCCCTTCATTTAGTCAGATACAAGGGCCTTTCTACAGTCAAATGCCAGGCCCTTCAAACTCTCATCCACTACCCATGAAGGATCCATCATTGGTGTCTGTGCTACAACAAATGAGCCTCAACCATACCCAACAGATATAGATGATCGATAGCATGTAGACTCAAATGACTAACTATCATATTCAACAGATGGGAATGATTCACAGCTTAGAGTGGACAATAGTTGAAATGCGACACACGATCGATACAACTAGACTATTTTGGATTTCACCTTATGACCAGCGTCCTCCATAACCTCCACCTGACTTTGGTATCTTTTAGTAATGTTTTGTTTCTTTACTATATTTGTTGGTAGTTTTGTTTTTCTTTAATATGTACTTTGTTTTTTATGTGTAAATGTACTTTTTATATGTAGTATGTGCTCTTACTTAGATGATGCCAAATTATGATTTATTACTTCAAACATTTACAAACACTAAACACTCTTGAGATGACTATCTCGGCCACACTGGCCACCTGCGATGAAGTTTTGGATTTGGGGCGGGCTCTAACATTCGAGCGGGTTGATTAGTTTGTGATCCTTGTGTGGCTATTTTAAACTCTATGAATATGTCTTCATCAACATATGGTCTACGTGTGGCTAAAGTAGATGCTTTACCTGAACATGATTTCTTGTTCTGCCCACTCCTACCACTTATCCCATAATGTACCGTTCTACCTTTCTGACTACGTAAGGTGCTGCTACGTTGGAGCTCATCGTATTTAATTCTTTTCTTCTTTGGCCGACCCGTTCTATGTTTGATTTTTAAAGGCAATAGTTTACCAACTCGTTTAGCAACAACGGGCCACATGTTTCGTTCAGCAATCAGTAAAACGTAGAATGAATACATACTTAGATACATATTTTAATAATCACAACGATGGCCGTAATTATCAATGAGCGCTCGCAACCACTACATATAGAAGATAGCGTGTACACATGGGATCTCTAACATATTACATTTGTAGTAATTGTATGTCGCATTACCAATATTGACGATGTACTACTTGACACCATTGCTTACCTTAGATGTGATATTTTCTAAAAAAAGGCATTCCAATTCCTTGCATCTCTAATAAATTTATCTAATTTCTCATATATTCTCGGGCATAGCATACCCAGCGATCGAATTATCTTCTCGTGTCTTTTCACAATACGCATCATAGTAGATTTTCGTATAATCTCGAGCATTGTGATTGTAAGTTTGTATCGAGATGGAATGATAACATTATTGAATGACTCGCTAAGATTATTCAAACTCATATCACATTTTGGATTCAATGAGAATGCATGTGTTGCCCATGTATAGTTGGCCACAAATTTTTTTTCTTTAAAATAGATGTATAAATACGTGAGACAAAATTGATATGAGCATTTGACATCATACCATGAAATGCATTGAGAAGCCTCTGTATGAAAAATATTTTTATGAATCTTAAAACCTGTAAATTTATCATAATGTAGTAAAAAATATTTGCTTGTCAGATATTACAGTCCAACCAGGACATTTGGGACTACTGATATTTTGTCTAAGTTATATGAAAAATCAGTTCCATGAATCTCTCATTCCAACTCTACTACTTTATATGCAACATGATAAATTCTATTGTTAGAGTCAATTCGGACAACCGTCAACAGATGAACCAGACACGCATCCTTGATATGACAATCATCAAAACATATAATTGGTCTAGCATATTTAAATGCATGCGAACATGCACACATAGATTCTTTTGAATTCACAAACGACATTTTCACCTATGTCATACAACAATCAGGATAGGATGTCGACTCTGCTGCCAGGATAGGATGCCAACTCTGCTGCTGGGGTTAGATTGCATTAGCTCCTCCCCCCATTGTCGTAGTAACTGAAATTGCTCCTCGCCTAATTCTTCATTCAATTTATGCGCTTCTATCTAACTTTTAACTGCAACACTCGTTGATACGTTAACATTGTGATCTTTTCTAACCACCTTGATGAAAGAAGGGATATCTAACGTTTGGTGACTCTTGAACCTGTCAGCATAAGTAATGGCTAGCCATCTTGTCGATGCAAGTCAATTTTGTAAGACTCGAGAATAAGTATGACTATCAACATATGTTTTTATTTGAAACGTTTCTTATGGTATATTTTCGAAGCATGAAGGCGTCATGGACATTGAGGGTCACATCTTTTGAAGGTCAATCCGTAATCATTTGTCAACGTATTTTTAGTAATTTATGTTGTTAATTCTTTAACAGATTTATAGTTTGTTTTGAGATAAAGTTTGCTCTCAGCTATTGCCAGCAAGCTTAAACTTCATTTGCATCATCATCTTTTGAGTTCAGTGGCGTAGTCCTTACTCTCATTTTTTCGTCGTCTGATAAAGATTAAATCTCGACATCATATCCACTACCAAACGGTCTGAGGTTGTCATATTTTAGTTCATCTTCTCTCATACCCACGTCTTGGCATGTCGGCTCGTAACCTCCGTAGATAAATTATCTACCCAATTCATATTTGCTTCATTATCTTCTTCTTTAGTGGCGTTTCTTATTATATGTTTCCACAAATTACTCGAATTACCAGTCATTCATGAAAATATGAAACTTTGTATTATATATATTATAATTTATCAATGGTTTTTGAAAAT
>QAOC01044807.1:5699-76994 GCA_003255005.1 Begonia fuchsioides
CGCCACAGTTATAACGTATTTAATGATTTCTAACACGCCATTAGAAAATCATCTAGAAAGTAGTTGAATTGCTTGAGTTGTTAAATTAGTTTGTTTGCAATTTAACTAAATGTTTTAATTTATTAAAACATTAGCTCAAGTGGAAATTAATAAGATCAGTTCTGAAGGTCTTCAATTCTCAATGTCGTTGCCATAAGATTGGAAGGAGTTGAGAAAAGGAGTCAATCGGTAGGCGACGCCAGTCATCGGTTTAATAGATATCTTTTCCGTCAAACGTGTTGTAGTCTGTGCTGTAGCACAGACATACAACCGAGAGTGAATAAACATGAGAAACCGAAATCTAACCTTCCTTATCACTGAATTTCATTCGTTTATCAAATCTGTCTGTCTCCTTTAATTTGTTTACATTTTCCTTTTATTTTACTTTTAACAAAAAATCATCAAACTCTTCTTTTAATTTTATATAACTATTTTATATTTCATTTTGGAAAATATTAGATTCGTTATCCTCGTGGGATTGATAATCTTTTTATATTACTTGACTATGCACTTGCGATTTTTAACGACACATTCGCACCCAACAACACTCCAGAACAAAACGGTGTCGCTGAACGAAAAAATCGAACTGTTGTAGAAATGGCAAGAAGCATGCTGCAAGCAAGGTGTTTATCAAATCATTTTTGGGCAGAAGCTGTTGAAACTTCTGTTTATTTATTGAACCTCTCACCAACAAAGGTTGTTATGAATCAAACTCCATATGAAGCGTGGCATGAAAGGAAACCATCAGTAAGTCATTTAAGAATATTTGTGTGTGTTGCATATGCTTTGAATCATGCTCAAGTTCGTCAAAAGCTTGATAAAAAATCTGAAAAATGCATTTTTATTGGTTATTGTACTCAATCCAAAGCATACAAATTGTATAATCCTGTTAGTGAAAAGATTTTAATTAGAAGTAATGTAATATTTGATGAAAGTGCAAGTTGGGATTGGGATAACAAGCAGGTACAAAAGGAGATTACAATGGAAATCTCTTCAGATGAGGAACAACAGCCCACTCCTGCCAATTCATTTGTTGAATCTTCTACAACCACACAAAGCTCAGCATCACCAAGCAACAATTCTTCTCCTGAAGAATCATCAGATGAAACCCCACCACGCAAGTATAGATCTTTGGCTGACATATATATATCTTGTCAATTTGCTCTTACTATTTCAGATCCTATACATTATGGGGAAGCGGCTGAAAAAGAAGAATGACAAAAGGCAATGGTGGAAGAAATGCAACCTATCAAGAAAAATAAAACATGGGAGATGACTGACTTGCCGGAAGGAAAAAAGACAATTAATTTGAAATGGGTGTTCAAGACAAAATTTGCAGCGGATGGAAGTGTACAAAAGCATAAAGCTCGTCTTGTGGCGAAAGGATATACGCAACAACAAGGTATTGATTACGAAGAAACTTTCTCTCCAGTGGCTCGTTTTGAAACCGTAAGAACTATTCTAGCACTAGCAGCACAATTGCATTGGTTTGTTTATCAATTTGATGTCAAGTCAGCATTTCTTAATGGAGATTTAAAAGAGGAGGTCTATGTAGCACAACCAGAAGGATTTATAAAGAAGGGCAATGAAACAAATGTGTACAAGCTTAATAAGGCATTATAAGGATTGAAGCAAGCTCCCCGAGCTTGGTATAGCAAAATTGATGGGTATTTCCAAAAACAAGGATATATGAGAAGTGAGAATGAACCTACCTTGTATGTGAAGAAAGACAGTAAAAGTGATTACATCATTATCTGTCTTTATATGGATGATATTATATATACCAGCTCTTCTATTTCTCTTATCAATGAATTCAAGTCTCAAATGATGAGTGAATTTGAGATGTCAGACATGGGTTTATTACACTATTTTCTTGGTCTTGAAGTACATCAAGTTGAAGATGGGATTTTTATTTCACAAAAGAAATATGCCAAAGATATTTTGAGTAAATTTGGCATGTTCAATTGCAAGCCTGCCACTACAACAATGCATTTTAATGAAAAATTGCAGTATGAAGATGGAGCAGAGTTTGCAGATACTAGACGGTTCAGAAGCTTGGTTGGAGGCTTAATTTATTTAACTCATACTCGACCTGATATTACATTTTCTGTTGGTATTATTTCCAGGTTTATGCAACAACCTTCACATGTTCATTATGGAGCTGCAAAATGAGTCTTGCGCTATATTGCGGGAACTTTGGAGTTTGGAATTTGGTACTCTAAAGTCTCTAATTTCAGATTATATGGATTCACAGATAGCGATTGGGCAGGTTCATTAGATGACAGACGAAGCATTTCAGCAAATGTTTTCACTCTAGGATCAGGAGCGATCACTTGGAGTTCACAGAAACAAGCAACAACGGCACTATCAACCTCAGAAGCTGAATATATTGTAGCAGCATCTGCAGCTTGTCAAGCGATTTGGTTAAGAAGAATGATTTCTGATCTTCAACAACAACAAATAGGAGCAACCGAGATATTTTGCGATAACAAAGCATTTATCTCCATGACAAAGAATCCAACGTTTCATAGTAGAACAAATCATGTCGAGCTTCGTCATCATTACGTTCGAGATCTTGTTGCTAAGGAAGAAATCGTTTTAAAGTATTGTAGCACAGATGAACAAATGGCGGACATATTTACTAAGGCGTTATCAAAAGAGAAGTTTTGTTATTTTAGAACATTACTTGGCATCTGTGACTTTGAATCAAGAGGGAGTGTTGAGATGTGATTCTAAGATGACCGAGTTTCATGAGTGAGTTGTTTAGTTGAGATGTGAGTCTTAGTTGACCGGGTTTTATGGGTGCGTGGTTAAGTGCTTCTTGATATTTTCTGTTAGTTGTCAACCTATATATATAGGCTATTATTGTTTCTTTGGAAGTAGAGAAAAATAAATATTGCAGTAGAAGAAAATTGCTGAGTATTTCTCTTTTTACTTTTCTTTCTTCTTCCGTTTTTCCAACAAGATTAGTGTTTTCTGGGGAAGAAGGCTATCTTAAAAAACAAATCAACAGCAGATTTCTATCATTTTGAAACAAGAAAATAGACTAAAGTAGACTTAGTGCTTACTAGGCAAAAGCAAAAAGAAAAATAGAGGAGGATGACAGCCATTGTTGAAGGCTGATTCTGAGACTAAAATCTAAAAACAAATCACTATTAGGCACCATGGTTCATGGATCTTTAAGACGGTGAAAAATAAGTGTAGTCGAATGGGAAAAACCAAGACGACCATTGTTAAAGTTCACTGCCTTGTTTTTTTTTCTGGAGGTGGCAACAAGGCCGAAAGCGAACAAGTTTAAGCTCACATCGAGGGGGGTTCGCCACATAATTCTTTCGTCAGAGGATCATTGTAACCTGATCAACTATGTTACTACCCGTTGTACAACAGGCTTAGGTTCAATCAAGGGCACCTAATAATGCCGCATATGGTAGAGTTGCATAAGAGAAGGCCAAAGAACCTACTCTTCAATATGAAGTTTGCAACACAAACATCTGAAACTAAAGCAGTTGCAATACCAATAAATTTTTAATAATGACTTTATTGTAGAAATTTTGTATGTATACCGAATAAATTTTGAGTATTGAGAAATAAGTATATAAAATTAGAGTATACAATAAGAATTATTTAATCCTGAAATTAACTCAAAAATTGGATTTTAATAAGAACTATAATGAAATTATTTTATGATATAAATTTATCACTTAATTGAGTTATTCTAGTTATTACTCAAAATTAAGCTAAGGACTGCAAGTAAACAACATTATCTGTGTTTTGTCTCTTCGAAAACCTATATCATAAAGTGTTAAAGTTTTATTGTTTGATACCATATTTTCAATGCTAATTAGAAGTTTGCAAATAAATGATTCAATGTGTGACTACTACACATTGTTTTATGTGTGCATCGTGTTCATACATAATGTTTTATCAAATGCAAGAAAATAATTTTTTGTGCATGTATTTTTTTTTGGAAAAGATAGAATATGTTATATTAGCATGAAATGTATGTGATTATCTATTATGGAATGGACATTATGATGAAGATGACCGTTACAAAAGAAGAACCATAAGATGGGTCGTGCTTTGCCTCCGCAAGGTGTCTTCGTACTAGATTCATGTATACGGAAATACAAACATAAAGTTATGAGTTGGGACATAAGTATGACGATGATTGTCTTCTCACAAGGCGGACCACAAAATATGTCATTCATCGCCTCTGCAAGGTGTCATCGCAACGAATCCTATGTTATAGAAATTACATTAATAGAATGTAAAGAAATAAAATAAGAAAATAATGATACAAAATGAATATGCATTGTTTTACAAAGTCTTATGTGCATTTCATGTTCATATTAGGTAAAATTATTTTACAAAAAACATGATTATGTATGTTTATATTACTGTTCATATTACTTACTACGCATTATGTTTCGTAGATAAACTTTATGATATAAGTATGAATAATCATTAACTAAAAAATAAAGAAATAACGAAACATGGTCTATGTGAATAACTAAAGTCGATGTGTGAAAGTGACAGGTGCAATGATTCTTAAATGTTATTCTTATAGTATTTCAAATCAGATTAAATAGTATGCTTTGAATTATTTTATCTTTTTTTAAAAAAATATTTAAGAATGTTTTGTAAAAGGATTTATTTTGTGAAAAGTTAAACTTATGCTGCAAATTTTAAGTTTATGTTAAAAAAAATTCTACTACAAAATAATGTTTTATGTTACAAAATATTTTATTAAAAGTTTTATAAACAAATAGAATGACATTATGAGATCTCAATTATAGTTTGATTTTCGGATCATTACTACCGTGCTCAACATATATGTGTCTCGTGTCTCCCAATGACATGCTCAACCACTCAACCAAATAAGAAATTTTCACACAATTATTTAAATTAAACTAAACTATACAACAAAGTGTACCTTTTGATCTCTCATATATCAATTTCTATCTAGCACCCAACAAACATGTGTTGGCGGTTATGGTTTAAAAATATGATTTGACAATGGTCGTTCTAAACAACGAACTCGCATGGTTTATATTATGAACTGTTTCATGAGAAGACGAAAAAATTTTATGAACAGATATAGTAACGGAGATAGATCTCGATTATGGTTTGATTTTCGATTCATTTATGTTGGTGCTCTACATGTGTGTCTCATGTCTCCCACTAAGACACTCAACCACTCAAACAAACAATAAATTTTTTACACAAAATAATTAAAATTACACTAAAATACACACCAAAGTTTAGTTCTTGCTTTTTTAGGGATTAAAGAAACAATGTCTACGAATCTCGGCATTTGGACTAAACTTCATCTACAACAATGGGGAAGATCTCATCATTGGCATCTATAGTGACGGAAAAATAGTAGATGGTCAAGACACGAAGTCTTAAGATGACAATAGAGTTATATAATCAGTCATTTGAGTAGACACGGGCATGTTTTGCTCAATTTCCAAACCAACATGCATTATTACGATTTTAAAAAAATAATATTTAAAGTTGGTTTTTTTAAATCGAGAACTGGCATGTTTGCCGTTTGAAGTTCGGTTAAAAATTTAATTAAAAATTAAAAAATATATAAATTTATTATATTAAGTTTTAAAAAATATAATTTAAAATATTTTTATTGCATTGAGGTCAATTTTTTATGTTTTGGGCCGTTTATTTTGGCCAGTTTTTAATTTTTTTAGCCATATTCAGGCTGCATTTTTATAAGTTTTGGGTCAAACTTTTGACCCACGGCTGGTTTCATGATTCTTGCCTTAAAAATAATGAACTGGCTTGTAAATAGCTGTTTTAAACTAGCTAGGTCTGTTTATTAATTTTTCTTCGGCAAAATCAGCCCAGCCCGACCCTGTCTGGCCGGTTCTGGTTTAGGCATGGGTACAGGGCGGCTGTTTTGCCACTCCTGATTAGTCAACCTTTACTGGGAACATGCTTGGATGTCATACTAGGATTTCTGCGAAAACAGAGAGGTTAAGAAGGTTATAGATTAAAACTAAACTTTCCTTGCTCATATAAAATCTTCTTCCCGGATGGTTGATCAACAGCACAACGAGAATTTGAAGTGACCTATGAACTGAAAATTATCACCATTAAATTCCTGGTTTGAAGTTACTGTTTCAACCCTTAGAAAACATGTCTTCAGCTATCATTTCATACTGTAAGCTCAATCACATAAAGGTAGTTCGCCGTCATAATAAGCCACAGTAGGAGCTTTAGCAATTTTCCAGCCGGCCGGGTAGTTCCGGCAAAAGATTGCCCTCTGAATCGTACAATATTTTGCCAGAAAAATCCAACGGACGACACCTTTCGCCTCTCATTATCGTTTTCCTCCAAACCTCTTCTCCATCTTCCTCTTCTTCCTCCTCGGTTCTCTTCCATGAAATCATCTTCACCATCGACAGAGCTTTGCTGCTGATATTGCTGTTTATCTTTGAAATAATCTTGCCTGACTCTGACAGAGCAACGCCATGCATTTTCCATTGGGATTTATTGCCCCTTGAAGCACACAAGAATGTTATTATGGAGGTCAGAGAGAGGGCTGAGAAGAGAAGGATGATAGCTGAACTCGATGTGGCTGAAAATGGAAGATTCTTCATGATCAAGCTTGGAAAAGGTCTTGCCATGGCGATCATACTAGACGAATGCTAAAACACACTAATATATATGCATCTTGAGATGGCGTCATTCGATTGGATAGAGCACCAAAGTGGGGCAACACCTCACTCACCAGTTGACGTTGACGTTGATGACTTTGACTAAAGTCAGTCATGCGGTCAACATCCATTTCTTAATTAACCTGAGAATTAGATCAATATTTGTTGAACTTTGCTTGTTTTGGATACGAAGAAAGGAAGGATGAAGCTTGGAAGCTAAAACAACATTCCCAAACCCCACCGTCTAAGCACACCTTTCTTTTTAAAAAAACAAATATACATACTTTTTGATGAATTTATTAGATTTTTTAAAGACGAGAAGCCTTCACTCTTGTAACTTTAAATAATAAGAATAGAAGAAAATAATTAGCATATGCCAATCATAGTTGGAACTTCGAAGTTGATTGCCTCGCATATTGTTGTCTAAACATATATTAATCTTTTTTTATTTTATTTTACGGTTGGGGACCAAAATCAAAGGGCAAATAGCCAAAAAGACCAATTGTTTTACCTGTTTTTCATTTGAATTTGATTTTGAGATTACTCAAAATCGTGGGTTGAAGTTGCCGGACGATCGATGCCCCGGGCTAAACTCAAAAGTCCAACTTAATTTTACAGAACAAAATCTAGAATTTACTCTGTAAACAATTTCCTTTATGATAATTTTAAAGTAAATCATGTTATCTCTGTTTCATTAATTTTAACAGTAGCCGTCAATTTATTTGATATATGTCATCAATCAACCCTCAATATGGAAAGTATCAATCTCTTTGTAGCATTGTTTTCATCTCATTTTTGTAAAATTTATGTTTCTAAATCATGGATTAATATAAATTTCCATTTTGTTGGTTGTCAATCTAAGTTAGATTATCTGAGTTCAAGGAAAAAAACTGGTTGACAAGTACAAGTATTAGAACCAGTCAACTTCAGTTTTTTATGGGCTAAGTTACGATCAAAACAACTACAAGGTATATGTAGTTAAGTTCTCTTCTTCTGCATTGGGTTAAGTTTCTATAACTTATTAGGGTAAAAAATTCAAACAATCTCAAAATTTGAAAAAATCTCAAAATTTAAAACGTATCGAAAAAATCCTACTGAAGGGTCAATGACACTTGTGTCGAGAGTTGGTCGAATTGATAGCATGAAGACTTTTATATTAAATAAATTCTTCTTTAAGATCTTTTGTAATATTGTACTTTTTGCAATATATAATTTGGTCTCTACAACGAGTGGTATGGGCACTACTGTGCATTCTAGCTTATCGTCCTCGTTTGAGTTAGACGGTATTCTCATCTTAGTAGACCTAGGACCATATGATAATGATTGAACTTTAGTAACATATTCATCATGATACGCTTGCATATCATCGTCCATTTATTCTTCTGCAACCAGCATCATCTCATTGAAGATCAGATTGTAATCTCAGTTCATATAAATTTTTAGAATTGGTTGCTCTGTCGATCTACCATATCTTCACTAATTATTTGATCTTTCATCTATATTGTAAAAAATACTAATATTTATACTATTTTTTTTGTACAATGATGCTTTTGTACAAATTTTAAAATCAAGGGTCTAATTGATGGGTTAAGTTTCTAAAACTAATTATGACTCACAAATCAATCAATGATTGTAAGAGCATTCATTGGTTTTTCTGTAAATCTATAACTGATTTATTCTACGAGAGCAGCAAATATTCAAAGATGGGTTGAAGATGAATAGAAGAGTAGAAACCCTACATCTAGGCTTTGGTGATGTCACATGCCTGGCACATGCCGTTAAATTTAACCGTTTTCGTTCATTGAACCAGTTGATTGCATTTATTGTATAGTTTAGGTTGTTTGGTGCTGAATTTTAAGTACAAGTTATTCGCTACAAATCCGTCCAATACAAAGTGTCAATTGCATTTTACCTAATTTTAAAACAAATTTTCATATTTTTCTGCAAACCGTTAAAATATATTAAATTGATTAAAATTGCTAATCAAATTAATAAAAATAGTATCTTTTAAAATAATTGTTTGATGTTGTCTATTGTATACAATGCAACTAGATTACTATTTACCCTAAAGTATACTACAATGCAAATCTAAGTCAGAAGAGCATAATGTCACGGCCACACGAAGGAAAAAGGATGCACCAAGAACAACTAATAATTATATTTTAATGTTGCAGCCCCTGTTACATAGGAGTGTACAAATTAATCACGCAATCTAATATACAGTTCATAAATGAAAAATACAGACAAAGACTACAAATTCTTCATTTCCCACCACCCCACATGAATCATAATTCAGAGAACAAAAGCAAAACAAATAAAAGAAAGGCATGCCTTGATTCGAAAGAGAAATTGATCAAATGGGAATGGCACTAGAGACGCGAGGGAACACCACGGTGGCCGGATGAGCCATAATCCGGCGACCCTTTGAGTGTCTGAACACGTAAACGATAGCTCCGATGGGCCACTCGAAAACAGCCGCCACCAGAAAAGCGACAAACCCTAAGGTCGGACCGACCACCTTGCACCGGCAAGGGTTGCTGGTTGTACCACACTCAACGCATATCGGCATACCATATCCGATGGCCATTTCCGACGGCAGAAAAAGAACAGCGAAAAGGCAGATATTTCTCCCCGGCGGCGAAGCGGTGGATGAATGAGCAGGCTGGCTTCCTGCATAGGCGAAGGTGATTATATAAGGAAAAGTAGAACGCTTTGGAGGAAGTGCGATAGACACGTGGAGGGACAGGTGTCATTTGTTAATGAGATATTTGACTTGGTGGAAGGCTAAAGTCATTATTTTACGCCAACCAAGTTTGAGGTGTAGAGAGACTCTTATTTTATTAGAGAGAAGAAAGAGAGAGAATGTGTCTTAAAGCAGAGGTGTCATTTCGAGGGGCATCTGCCATCTTATCGTAATAAAATATGTAGCATTGGTTAAGTAAAAGTTAATAGGGCGATGCGTATAACTGAAGCTAGCCCGAGTGGAGACTTGGAGTCTAGTCTAGTCAAACTGATGTGAGCCTCACAACCGGAGTCTGACCAGTCTGTCAAACAAGTTAACTAGAGTAGAGTCAGGATTGAACCTGGTTCTGGTGCCGAATGAGCCAGCTCGTCGAGTAATGAATATGATATGAGCTTTGGGAGGATGGATCTGGCATCGATGCTCCTCCCCAGGGGGTGAATATGTTTGCTTGCCTTTCGTCCTCTCAGACCAAGAACTTCTTGTGCATAAAGCGGAGGTTCCATCCATTACAAACACAAGCTTGGTGCTTAAAGACGTTGCTTTTTGGTTGGAGAATATGATTCCATCAAATTACACCCGTTCATTTTTTATAAGTTTAATTATACCACCTGATTCCCCCATTAATTCTCCTTTTGTCTTGTATTTTTCTTAACAAAAACTACATCAATTCCTCTATTTTCTTTTGAGTTTTGTGTCTGAATTCCACTCGGATATGTTTGATTTGATCATGGATTCTTAAATCTCAATTTTAGGATTAGTACAATTCTTTATATTTTGATTTTTGAATAATTTTCATATTTATTCATCTCATGTATTTATTATTGGATTTATGACAATTTTTAACAAGTTTAACTCGCATGTTCCATCAATCCAACTACGCCCATCACATTGAACTTGCCCAAAAGTCAAATAGGTTTATCAAATAGGTTTTAAAGATTGTAAGTGCATCTTGAATGTGTCTCATGACTTTGGTGCGCGTAAATGTCTCGTAAGCCATCGGATTTGGTCTCCTCAATCTATTTGTGGGTAAATTCAATCTGAAATTTCGTAACTGTTACTTATTTAGGAGTAAGTTTATGAAAGCGCATCTGTTGGAAGTGAGTGACGATGAATCATATTCTTAATCCCACAAATAGAAGATAGACACGCAGGCCCCCTTCATTTACGACATTCACATGCAATTCGCTTTCAAAAAACCAATCAAAACTATTGATTGCACACACTGATTCTCCTCTCTTCATGAAACAAACTTCCTCTCTCTCTCTCTAGAATCTGCATTCCATCTCGAGCGCTCATAGACCTGCGAAAATGGTGGCATCGGCGTACTTTTACACCCTGCTGTCCATGCTCGTATTACTTCCACTTTCGACGAGTCTAACTATTTCATCCAAGCTAGGCATACCACGAACACAAATCAAGTGCGGCAACTGTCCTTGTTTCTACCCGTGCTACGTCAAATCGCCGTCGCCTCCACCACCACCAAAGCCCTGCACTCCGGCACCGCCCCCGCCTCCCAGATTTGTTTTCGTGACTGCTTTTCCGGGGATGACAGATTCACCGGGGAGTTTGTATCAGAGTGATCCCCAGAACGATTGGAAGTTTTATTCCGGAATAGGGCCACATACAGCCGAGCCTGCCATTTTCGCTGCTTGTGGAATGTTGTTATTTATGGTGCTCGGTATATAGCGGCGATGACTGTAGTTATTGTCCATGTTTATAAATGGTTGGAATTGTAAGAATATATTGGTTCAGATTCAATAATAATCAAAAATACTGATCGAAATCAAGAATTTCTCTGCATCTGTCATCATCCCCGCTGCGTCAATGAATTGGCTGCACAAGTGAGCATAAATGAAGCTCTGCCACAGCTATGCTTCCAGAATACACCAAAAATTCCATGCCTTTATTACCCACAAATTTCTACACCAACGCACCCGCTCCTCATTAATATTCTGCTTTCTCACAAGCTTCAAATTTTTCCGCTTTTGGTTCACCATGCAATTCGTAGAAAGTCGAATCCTGCAGAAAAGAATTGACACCCTGAAAGAACGGTGCAACGAGTTCTACTACTTAAGCATATATTTATAACATCTAGGTAAAACCGCTCTGTGACTAAGAATGGTCGTCGAAACTACGAGCATGAGATCGAAAAATGCAGGACGATGAGAAAGTCAGGTTCACGATCAATAACAAATGCAATTTGGTAAGAAGCAACCTAATAAGATGATAATTGTTGCATCTTATTGAATACATAATATAAAATCTTTGCCTCGCATGGGGTGACAAAGCAAACAGAAATTGAGACGCAGAGCCAGAAATTGCAGAGTTTGAAGAGTATGAAACCATTTGCTTTATTTCCCGTTACATGATCAAACACTAGAAATCACAACCATATGATTATCAAATCAGCTTATGACACTTACAATAATATGAATCTAATCACTCACATACTTGTCCTAGAAGAGTCTCGGGCCTTATCCCGTGATTTTCCGATGAATCGGACGATCATATTCTAATAAAAATGAAAATGAGGGTGTCTTAGGCAATGGTTTTAAGCATGGCGTTCATTACGGCTTCTTTGGTTGGCAAAGCTGGGATGGCGCCTCGCTCAGTCACGGTCAATGCACCACAAGCATTAGCAAACACGAGGGCGTCTCTAAGTTTATCCTCTTTCTACAAGACAAGAATTCGATAAATCACTTTGGGAACAAGAAACATATTGTTTTCAAGAGTTGTTTTCTAAAAATCGCTCTTGAAAACTGCGAGCGAATTTTCATTATAAGTAATTTAGAAAACATATAGTTTTAAAGCTGAAAAATCAAAATTTGGAAATGAAAAGCACCTGAAGCAAGGAGAAATCAACCGCCAACTGAGATAATATTCCAGCTACAAATGCATCACCAGCCCCAGTGGTATCAACAGCCTCAACTTTTAGACCTTTAACTCTCCCATTAAAATCCTGCATAGTAGCCTTTAAGAAATCGAATAATAAACTGAAAAAACAAAGAAATTGAACACTGAAAAAAACATGTGCAAATGAGAAAATATGAGAAGCAATACCAACCCAATAGAGTTCAGGCCATCCAGGGTCCAACAATATCACAACATTCCCTAGTCACCAACGATATTTATAATTTTCATTTCTACGAAAATTTTGAGCATTACTTATTGCAAAATAAGATTCTGGTCTGCTAATTGCATGAAAAAACGATGGTATTAATTGAAGGCGAAACCTTTGAGGCTTACTTTGGTATAGTATCTACAACCCTCAGAGCCCTCAGTGACGAGAAGTAATTTAAGATTTGGGTGAAACAATTTACGAACAACAGCATCATCGTAAGGATCTTCTCCGTGTGTCAAAAATGAGATCTCCTCTTCACTGATCTGCCAATGTCCACAATCAAAACTGAAGCACTATTTAAAAATTCATTGTTATGTACTTAAAGTCAAAACCTTTATAATGTCAGCATTCTCCCAAATACTCAAAATCCCATCTCTGGCACTCTCAGCAGAAGGCCACAATGGAAGTCTCAGATTCGGATCATAGGAAAGAACTACCCCAGCCTCTTTTGCAGCTTTAGCCGCAGCAATATGGGCCGATTTGCACGGCTCTGTAATGAGACTTATCGACCCATAATGAAAGATCTTGGCCTGTGACAGGACAAGCAAATAAATTACAACAAAGTTACTGAGATGGATTCTATTATGACATTATAATTTGAAGAATTAAGCTTACTTTTCTGATCAAATCATAATCCAACTCAGATTCTTGAAGTAACATATCCGCGCTTGGATTACGATAAAACATGAATTCACGTTCTCCATTGTTTTTCAATGTAACAAATGCTAAAGCTGTTCTTGCTCCAGGATCAAACCGCATTCCTTCATTGTGAACATTATTCTCTTTCAATATATCTGCAAGCATGTATCCAAACTCATCCTCACCCACCTGGGAAAAGAGCAAAACATGAATAATCCCAAGAGAGAACAACATTGGAAAAGAGATTCGTAATAAGGCCAATAAGTCTGATCCATAAGAACTCAGATAACCACTATCTGCCAATCTGAGACCTAAGCATACATATCCTAAAGATCTAAGTATAAACAAATAAATTTCTAAGTAGATTGATACCTTTCCAATAAAAGCGGATGAGCCACCAAGACGGGCTATACCAACTGCAACATTAGCAGGTGCTCCGCCTGGAGCCTTTTTAAAGGCAGGGGATTCAGCAAGAGAAAGTCCATTAACAGTAGGTACGAAATCAATTAGCATTTCCCCAAAACAGATGACGAGAGAGGAATCATTTGCTTCAAATAACTTATCTCCTGAAATCGCCATTCCTGGGGGAACAACAAATAGAAGAATTAGAACGTCCATTAAAAAATACTCGATCTTCTCATAGAACTAACTACAAATAATGCACTACCTTCAAAAAGTCATACCAGAAAAAGAAAATCAATCTCGCAAACCAAAGTCCCAATCAAATAAAATCAACCCATAGAGAATACCTCTCACATTCAACCGAGAGACAGAACTCATAGCCCGGGACGCAAAACCAGCGGATTCTAAAAACCGCGGTTCACAGCCGGAAGAACTGCGGGGGCTAAAAGCAACGCTACTGAAGGAGGAGAAAGAAACTGGATGAAGAGCCATCAGACAGAAGAGAGCGAATACCCACAATATAACCAAGTCACGATCAGCGAAATCGCTCACCACCTGAAGAGAACTTGAGGAACGATTAATGGGGCAGGGAGGAAAGCTGAGCAAGAAAATGGGTAGGCCAGGAAATCAAAGAACAAGGCGAGTAGAGTAGCAGAGGCGAGGTGGGAAGTTAAAAACAGGAGGAGAAAGCGCTGGATAGGGAAGAAGAGGGCTCTGAGGAAGCGGAGAAAGCCAAGAGTGCCTCACATATCTGGACAAAAATCATTGTTTCGATTTCGAATTCAGACCCTTGCTGTCGCCAGGTGGAGTGATTATCAGTAAATTGTTTGCTCTTTTCCCTAAAACTCACTTTTAGCCATTGTTAAGCAAGATTATATGCACAGATTAACAGTAGAGATGGACAGATCAGAGAGATGGGACATCGAAAGCTTTTAGATTTCTGAGATTTAGTCAACTATTTATACTTATTATTAACCACAGAAATTAGTGTACAAATGTCAAATTTCACGAGTTGACTCTACTCCAGAGCAGAATTCCTCTGCGGCCCTAAGCCTTTTCATGTTTGCAGAACATGACGAGGACTGTGGATTTTACTGGCAACCAAGCTTCCGATGAGTCTTAAGGTTTGAAGGTAAAATAAATAGATTATCCTAAGATTATTCTTAGATGAAAACTCTTCAAGGTTTCAACTTTGGATGTTAAAAACTATGAAATCGACTACGGTTTGAAAACAAATTTAAAATTGAGTTAAATTTGAACCAAAATTGGATAAAACTCTGCAAGAAACGCTGGAGTGGATCCAAATCTGAAACTTTTATTTTTTATTTTAATCAAATATGAAACTGGACCGGAACTCGATTATAGGTTCTCGACCAATCAGGTCCCAAAAATCATGGTCCGGTTCGTTCTTAAATCCGCAATGGGTGGCATAAACGTGGGGCGCTATGGTTGGATAGAAAAGTCCCACAAGTAAGTGACCTATAAGAAATACCAGAGTGGGGTCCCCATTCACCGCCATCAATTTAAGAGTTGAAAACGCGTTAGCAATCTCTATAACTTGATCCTCATCCTCCCTCATTCTCTGAGTAAACCCCGTCTCTCTCTCTCTCTCATGGCCAAAAGCTCGGTTCCGAATCCTGGGTCAAAAGACGGCGGAGGTAGTTTCGGATCTATGGATGAGATGAAGGTGGTGTTCAATAAATTCGACAAGAACGGCGACGGCAAGATTTCCTTCAACGAGCTCATGGAAGCCCTTTGCGACCTCGGCTCCAAGACATCCTACGATGAGGTTAGGAGAATTATGACCGAGCTCGACACCGACGGCGATGGCTACATTGATCTCGAAGAGTTCACTGAGTTTCATCGGACTGGATCGGATGGCAACGGAGAGCCGTGCGGCAACAAGGACCTCCGCGACGCGTTCGATTTGTACGACATGGATAAAAATGGACTGATATCGGCGAATGAGTTGCACTCCGTAATGAAGCGCCTCGGCGAAAAGTGCAGCATGAGCGACTGCCGGAAAATGATAAAGTCCGTCGATATCGACGGAGATGGGCACGTGAATTTCGAAGAGTTCAAGAAGATGATGGCTGGCTGATCTTCCTAGTAAAGTAAGATTAGCAATAGAATTAACAGATCTCAATTTTCAAATCTCTACTTTTACTTCAATCTGATCTAGCTAAATAGGCGGCAGAAGAATCGCTTTTGATTATTTTCTTTCTTCATCGCTTACGATTTCTTCGTTGAGGGGGAAAATCCCCATAAGATACGACGAGATTAGGTGCCATAAAAAGCATTTACTCCGACAAAGTTTCCTTTGCTCTTCATTTTCCGGCGGTTACTTTGCTTTTAATTACTTTCCTTCGTCTTCTTCTACGACTTCCACTTTTATAATAATATTTGCTTCTGAGAATCAAATGAAGACGCGGTAGTTGCAGAGGAAGCGTTGAGTTGAGATATGAACGCGGTAGTTGGTCCGTGTGAAGATACGTGGGTCAACGCGGTTTTGGTCCAAGAACTGGGTCATGCCATGCCATGACTGACGTCATTGCACTTTCATTGGAAATAATTGGTGAGTTATGACGTCATTAATGATTAGAGACTGATAAGTAATTGTGATATACACTTCAACCTTATTGGATTTAATTATCAGATAAAGAAAGATCGAAATACTTGGATCCACGCTGATTGACAACTTCACCCCCCATACGGGTAAGTCAAGCTGTAACCGGGCAACAAGTATGCGTAGCCTACTCTTAAGATGAGCAACATCATATTCAGATTGTAGTTTGAACTAGAATTGTTAGTTTGGATTCGTTTATTAATTCGGATTTTTAACAATCTAAAATCAAAAGTCGTACAATGAGTCAAAAAATAAAAAATCAAATAAAACATGATACAAAATCAAATAAAATTCAATATAGATTTAAAAATTAATTTCAAACTCGTCAAATCACTCAAAACTCAACCTAAACATAATAAAAAATATATTTTTCTTTTAAATAGAATCAGACCAAGTAAAATCATAATCGAGTTGTATTTCATGATTCTGATTCTGATTCATCTTAGAATCACTTCAAGATCATGCCCAACCTGCTCACAGTGGCCGCGCCAAGAAAATACTATATACACCCCTTCAATTTCTTAATGTTTTTTCCAAAAAGATATTTCTTCAATTTTTCAATTTTTCCTATGCATCATAGATTTGCCTACAAATGATTATGTGACTTTGAAAGATTATTAGACAACCTAATAGACGATACCAAGAACTTGACCAATAATTTTGATTTTATGATATTAAACTCAACATAAACGATATTAGGGGTGGAATGATCTAATTTTGGTTCGGGTTTCTCTGTTCAATATTTGGTTCGGGTTATATTTTGATTTGTTAAGTAGTGTTGGTTTCGATTTATTTTGTTTTTTTTTCATTCATTTATAAATCAATCAAATTGAAAACTCAGCGGTATATAAGAACAATACTGTAGTTTTTTCCTATTCAAACAATCAGTTTAATAAGGATGAAAAATCAAATATGTTTTATAATTTATGAAATTAGAATAACTCTGACTCTAATATTTTTGAGACATCAAATGTATAAAATTAATTTATAAAAGCTAATATTCTATCATTAATCAATATTCTAAATAATTAATTTAAAAATAAAATTTTAAATTTTAGTTTAGGTATTAAAATAAAAAAATTCTTAATTTTATTCTTTTTAATAGTTTCTTAAAAATTCTTAATTTATTAAAAGATTAGGTTTTTAAAAATGGAATGAAACAAACTTAATTTTAGTCCACTCACTGTGTTATGGTTTTTTCTTTGGTTCTTACCACATTGATACTGAACCAAACCTAACAGTAAAGTTTGATGTAATTTTGTTTTTTGGTGCAAACTTAATCAATTTCTACCATTAATCTTATGATAAATTATCATCTAGTATCATGAACTATGAAGTGTTTATCAATTGACACATTGAACTTTAAGTTATTTTTAGCTGTCAGTTTGTTGTTAATTTTGATTAAATATTTAACTTTGCTCTTTTGATTTTTAATATTATTTTAGTTTTCTCTCTTTTTTAACTGCCCCCAGAGAGCTCTCGAAGAAAAAACGAGTTGGGTATGCCGAAATCTAACCTAAAAGAGGGATATCGTCAATTGCAGGAAATTGAAAATTCACATTTTGACACTCATAATCAGGATTAAATAAAAAGCTAAACCTGCTTCAAAGTCCATAACCAGTAACAATGGGGGAAACGATGGCAGGATGAAGTTTGAAACTTTTTTGAAATGGCGATAGAACAAGAATAAAAAATGAAGGGAGAGCCCAGCCATCTGTATTGCTTTTGGAAAGAAAACCAGAGCTGTGTTTTTCCAACCGTGTAGGATCTGATGAAATTGCACCCCATTCCATCTCAATGAACGCAATTAGAAGTTCACTGATTAAACACCCTATAATCGGACCAGATACATCTGTTCGGGTCGATTGTTTCTTGGATCTGACCGGTCATGCAATAGTACGGAGTTGACAGTTTTGAAACTTTACGTATTGAATTATGGTTTTTGAGATGCAGCCCAGAAGACTTTTGTCAGAGATGTAACCAATTTCTTTGCAGTTTTATTTATATTTTTGTCAATTTTTTTGGAAAATATTTATTTTTTTACAAATAACAAAATAGATTGTGCAGCATTAAGCCAACTAGAACTTCAATGTTTTTGTCCGCACGAACATAGTTCAGTTGACTCAGAAATGATAGATTGGGTAAAAGAGGCTAGGTTTGACGTTTGGGCTGTCCTAGTGTAGGAGTTGTTACTCCCAATATTGGAGTAGCTCTTTGAGATATCAGGTAAATGCCTCTTATCTCTGGGCCGCTGAGTCACCGTGATTTAACCCTCTCACAAATTGTCGGGTCGAGGTGTAGGGACCTTGAAGACGAAGAATTTTATCTTTTGAATACAAGAACTTCAATGTTCTTCTGACGTAGATCCCCCGAAACTAGGGATATCCATCCAGTTGCTCATTTCTCTTTTGTAGCAAGACATTGGTCTCCATTTCTCATCCTTTTCTCGTTGCTAATCATACTAAAGAATTTGGACACCAAATAATCAGTTACCTAAAATCTTAATTCAGGAACACAACATCTTATTGTATGTAATAAATGTCATTACTATTATATATTTTTTAGGATAAAAACTAAATGACCAAACTATCCTGTTTTTAATCAATCACTCATCAAATTAAATAATTTCATAATGTTAATAATATCGAAGAATAATTATTCACATTATTACGTATCATTTAATCATTGATATTCGTTCTCTTAAAAAAAGAAAGAGACTTCAAAAATAATCCAAATCCAGACCTCCCCTGCAAGTGAATCCAAACTACATTACAATTATGCACGGGCACGGGTGGGGTCGAGTCGTTTTCGGACCCGACCTGATCCATTTTTTCGGTTGAGTTTTTTTAATGGGGTCAGAAAAGTGGTCATAACCCGAAGTCCATTATTTTCAACTGATCCGAAAATTTTTGGGTTGGGGAAACTAGAAACAGAATTCTATTTTTCTTTCATTCATTACCGAATTTTATTTGAATTTTGGAAATTTTATTGTTGTTGATGAAATAAGAAATGCTAGAGAAAATCCCAAAGTTCACTATCAAAAGTCATATTGCCCCAACAATGCCTCTCTGCTTCTTCTGAAAACCTGTTTTCCACTTCACTCGTCGGCTTCAATGGCTGCTCTAGATCAGAATCACCAACGGGGACCGTATAATGTGGACTGTTCCCTTCTCCTCCACCTTCAACGACCGTTTCCAGCACAGTTTCCCACCACTCTTTCTCCTTCTCCGGCAGCCGTGGATCTGAAGTTAGAATACTAGATGGAGATGGAATGTTGGGAAGTTCTTTTTTGTGGGCGAGTTCTTCCTGGCGAGTCTTGCACTTGAGAATGAAGTTCTTCGACAAAGTCCGAGGTTGTGGCTTTATCACCTCAGTTCTAGAGAGAGATTGGGAAACTTTTGAAGTCCCTCTCTCTCTCGAGATCACTTCCTTCTTGCGCAAATGGGTGTTCCAGTAGTTCTTCACATCATTTGCTGTTCTTCCTGGAAGTCTCCCAGCGATCATTGACCACCTGCTTATCAAAAGTTACCGTGTTTGGTGGAAAGGTGGTATCCTCCGAGTTTCACGTCTTTCCCGACAAATGTATTTTAGTATTTCTAATAATTGTTTTGAAAGAGGAAAAAATTCTATTATTTAATATTTATAAGTTTTTTACAGACAAAAATAAATGTCAGCCATTGCCTGAGGAGGAAAGTGAAATCACAGCGATAGATTTTTGGGGTGAGATATTGATTGGCAAGTTTTCGTAATGTCGAGGAAGCACAATCTCATTAGAATGGCTCCTGTCTCCGTCTCTCCAACAAGAAATTCTTCAAATTTATGATCCATACAACTTTTCTACGAGGTTGTCGAGAAATCCTTAAAAAATAGTTTTATACTACATCTTTCTAGCCGTTTTCACACTAATTATTCTGATGAGAGAGAGAGAGAGAGAGAGAGAGAATTGCCTGTTGCCTAAAAGGGTATGAAGCTTCATAATGAGATCAACTTCGTCTTCTTCAAACTGGCCTCTCTTTATATTAGGTCTCAGATAGTTCACCCATCTCAATCTGCAACTCTTTCTGCATCGATTCAACCCTGCAGACATGAAATGCATCTGGAAAAACAGCTTGTTCGTACAAATAACACATTTTCTTTTACTATTTTTGGAAACCTTTATTTTTTCAAAAGAAAAGGCCTAAAAAAGAAGGAATATCAATTTCTTAGAGAGAGAAAGAGAGATTGCCGGCTCTGACTGGAACTCTGTGCCAGTTTCCTTGGCCATAACTTTCGATGCATCTCTTTAGAAGAACATCTTCTGCCTCAGTCCATGCACCTTTTCTCACTCCTAAAACACCTTCCATTTCTTTCTTTCTCACTCTAGAAATTTGAAGATCGCATGCACTGAAAGATGCCCACCAAGAGGCATTAGTAGACTGATTTTTCGTTTACCACACGTTTATAATAGAGATCCACCAAATGGATAAATAATGTAGTAGGCTGTTCAAAGTCATGGACGACGCTATACAATCAAAGTTGAGTGTCTTTACTGACTTTTAGATGAGTACCTGTGGTTTGGTTCTAACACACTAAACTAAGTGAAAATGACCTAATTTTATATAATCGTATAATCTCGCAATTTCGCCCATGCTATCATTCGCGTAGTCTCCAATCCGGTGCGTATGACATGATTTTATTAACGAGAAATGTTCCATGATGTTCGTATACTTATGTGAACTTGATCTGTGCAGCCAACCTCATACTCTTTCTTCTTTTCATTTTTGGTATGAAATAATCTTTTTTTTGGGAGAACAATCACCATTTTGTTCGAATAATATTTCAAAATTCTACCCATTAAAAGTCCTTGATATGGTTACTTTTTTGTAAATTCTCCCTCGTATAATTTAGTAGTAGCGGTAACGTATGTTTATTTGAAAAAAAGTAAAGTAGAAAAAACAAAATAATTAGCAAAGTAGGACATATGATGCGGAGAGCATCAATGATAAAGACTTTGAAATAATTAACGACTTATTGAATTATTCCGTTGAATGATTAGAAATTCATGTAAGACTTTAAAACTTTATTTGATCTAACATTAATTTAGATCAATATGCGGAATAATAAATACCTCCAGCCATTGACGACAAACCGGGACAGCCGCTTTTCCTTCTTGAAGAATCGCTTCTAAACCTTAATATTTCTCTATTGATGGTGTAATTTCCGTATGAGAAAATAGTCTTAGGGGACCTTCAATGCCAACTCATATATATAGACTCTTTCCATCAAAGAGTATATATGTAGGGTTATGAATGGACAGTCACCACAATCGCTTCTATTGGCGAATAGTTACTTTATTGGCGACTCTTGAAAATCGAACCACAACATTGGCAATATACATAATTCCAAAAGACACGAATAAATTATTAATTTGCCAACAATTCACACATGGATTTTGGAAAGCGCAAAGTTCGCAGGTGAGCTGAAATGGCTGACAGCTAATGTAACTATCTATCATATGCTCGTCCATATTTAGTATATTAATGTACATGTTAAATATCAATTGATTTGATAATTTAATTATTTAAAATTTATTCTATTAATTGTACTTTAACTCCACAAATAATTTTTTTATGACGTAAGTGTGCTTCTTAGATGGTAGATTGATAAGATAGACATATCATTACCATCATTTCAAAGTGTCAATCGTTGCATATTAATGAGATTCTAAGGAGCTTCCTAGTTAAAGCTTCAACTGCTTCGATCAATCATATGTTGTATGGTTTGCACGATTACCATTGATGTTTGACTTTAATCTTGTTGTGAGACATTATGATCTACATGACTAATAATCAACTTACGAGCACACTGATTTATGTTCGCTAGTTATGTCGTTATTTATAAAATATGATTACCAAGTAATTTCTGCAATCATGTAAAGAGTAAGTAATGAAGAAATGAAGATAGAATTGTTAACATGATTCAACTATTATTGTCTGCGTCCATGTTTCAGTTGAAGAGTCTTTCATTTTTGTTCTACTAAAATTCAACTATTATTGGAGTGATATTATTTCAATTCTAACATCACCTAATCAATGTAAACCTAATTCTCTTTTACGGTTGACATTATTCGTTAAGTTAATTTATATTTGATATTTTACTATGATAATGATTTGGATTGATTATATATGTATATGATTTAAAAAATTACAATTTGGTGTCAAATAACAAAAATAAGGTTTTTGGTTCTTGTTATATTGAAGAATAAGAAAATTATGTTAATTGATGTTAGATTTCTTAAAAATTATTAGATTTGATTTTCATTGTCATCAAATTATAGGATAACTATAAAATTACACTCCACATTATAGGACTACTCGAGCGGATGTCTTAAACTTAGAAAATCATGTGAGCTTAGGCATAGCTCTAACCAACACCCTCTATTAATAATTTTGTTAATTGCTCATTATTTTTGTCAAACCAATGTTTTACCTTCTAACTCTCTCTTTGTAACAATATCTTCTCTATGTCTTTATGCACACTCGTCTCTTCGTTCACGAGAATCAGATTGGAGGAAGATTGATTTTGTTGGGAATTGAGATTCCCTTCGCACGACAGAATCACCAGTATTCCCAACATCAATGACATGCGAGTTATATGTTACATGAAAAATATTGATCATTAATATGAAGAATTATTTTAATTATATATTTAACTATTATATGATATAGAAAAAAATCTCATGTTTAATTTCAAAATAAATCTAGAGAATTTATGAAAATATATTTATCATGCGCTTACAAAACTTAGAGGCTTGATGAAAATCTCGTCCTTTGAAATCGACGATCTTCATCAATCCTATCTCACATAGACCAATCTTAGTATTGATTTGAGTGAACACTCTCTTTAGAGAATTTATGAATAATTTTTAGTGTAAATTGTTAATTTTATAATCATACACTCTCTTTAGGGAGGATGAAATCTAACTTCTATTAATTTTTTATAAAAATTTATTAATAAAACTAATTTATTTTTATAAATTATCAATTTTATAATCTAATTATAAAATTATTTATTCTAAATAACAATTTAGTTAGAATTCCAAAATAATGTAAAATTTAAACTAGTTATTTTAACAAACTATTTATTAAAAATAAATGCACAAACAATATATATTATAAATGCATGTCAATGAGCGAATGGAAAAATTATGATCAAGCCCTGTATGTAAATTCTATATGACATTTGAATGCATGACAATGATAAAAAAATTTATATCAAAATATAAAATAAAATAATGACCAAGTCGATTTGGGTATTTCTAAAATTACATGTAAAAAACCCAGAACTAAAAAAATGCACTCACATCTTATGTGCACTCTAGTTTCCATGTCATGGTGTTAGCGTTTTCACACCAATGTCTCGATCCTACCTATGCCTCTAGCTTTTTCGCCTCTTGATATCTATCAGTTTTATAAAAAAATAATACTTTCAAAATAAAAAAATTTAACCTTAATTGAATATCTTTTCCGCTCAAACATTGAGCTCGATTGACTTACGAATGTCAATCAAACCTTTTGACTCTTTTCTTCAAGGAGCGTCACCCTTTTTACAATGATAGTTCAAGAGAACAAATACAATTTGTACGGTTATAAAAAAACCGACTCACTCAATCTCAAGAATGATAAACAAGTTTAGTAGTAGGATTTGAGAGAGTACAAAGTTCGAGAATAAATTTGGCAGCACTTTGGCGTAGTTTTCTCTCGTAAAAATTTTTCTTCGCAAAATGAGCTTTCTTCATCTATTTATAGTTTGCTGCTGATCTGCCGAATTGTGTCGACACATTTGTTGTTGGGGTCGACACAAGTACTAGCCGGTAGACACATAAAAAATATAGTCGTTGAGAATTTTCTGCCCGTTGGTGCTGATCGGTCGACATAACTTTTTGTTGTGGTCGACATAAATTCTTCTCTGGAATCTTTGGGGTCGACACAATTTTTTTTATGCGGTCGACATAACTCTGAAGACTCATTCTCTTAGAAAATCTGCGGTCGACACATGTAGGTTGGGGTCGACACAAATCTAAAGGATTCGTCTCTGGAATTTCTGTGGTCGACACGAAAATTAAGTTGGGTCGACACAAATCTAAAGGATGAAGTCGACAAGTAAAGTGCACGCTTAGCTTTGAGGGGTCGACATATAGATTATGATAAGGTCGACACATGACTTTTATAGGGTCGACACAGACAGTTTGGATGGGTCGACATATTTTCACGCTGCACTGCCTTTTTGGGTCGACACAGGTTGTTTAGTTGGGTCGACACAATTTGTACGTTGGGCTGACTTTCGGGTCGGCACAAGGAATGAAAGACTCAGCTTCAAGCACTAAGGGTCGACACAAATTATGAAAAGCTAAGCTTCTGAATTTTACAATGGTCGATACAAACTGGAAGACTAGGCCTTTGTTTTGAACAGGAGTCGACACAAAGCACTAAGGGTCGACATAAATTATGAAAGACTAAGCTTCTGGATTTTACAAGGATCGACACAATACACTATGGGTCGATACAAACTGCATATATATTTGAAATTTCTGCAGCACTTAAACAAATTGTTAGACTTTAATTGTACCCTTCAAAGAGAGTATTTCTCATGAATGGTTAAGTCTAATTTAAGCATTGTAAAGTAGTTTATTTTATCTTTCATGCTCATCTTACATAGTTATCATAAAAATAATTGATTGTTTTAAAAACACTTTTAAATCAACAAAAATTGCATTATTTTTTTAGTGAAAGATAGGTAAATGGACAGAATTATCAATAATATTGACAGGACCATGTTAGCTGTATTTATGTGTGAGTTAAAAGAATAAATTAACGACTTTCAAAGATCGAGATAATAGTTACAAGTACCTTGGAGTAGGTGGGCAAATTAAAATTACTCGAAATAATGTGCTTAGTTTATTTCATTGTCTTAAAATTCAACAAATATGAGAAGCCAAATTATGGACATTATAAAGATTTTGATTAATGAGCTTCGGACCAACTATTTCTGAACTACTGTGAGATTGTTCAACTGTTCTAATATGAGCTACATAACTGTCTTTACAAATCGGCACATAGAATGCGGTCAATACGCGTATCGATATCATAGTAAAACATGCATAAATGTGCTTTTTTATGTAGCAAAGAAGCTCAACCTTGTGTTTGGCTACGAAAAGAGAACAAGTGTAAACGGACAACACAACATTCTCTGATTACAGAAGATTCCAAAGTTCACAGTCGAGCTGTATATGGCTCCAGCAGAGCCTCTCTGATCCTCCTAAAACACTGTTTCCCACTTCTCCGTCTCCTCCAATCGTTGCCCTGGATTAGACCCACCGATGGGGACCGTATGATGGAGACTCCTCCCTTCTCCTCCACCTTCACCATCCTCCGCTGACACTGTTTTCCACCAATCTTTCTCGATCTCTGGCCACCAGGGATCTGAAGCCAGGCCATAAGATGGAGGTGGAGGTGGAGGTGGAGGTGAAGATGGAGATGGGACTGGAATGAAATGAAATGGTGGGTCGTTCTTTCTTCTGCATGAGTTCTTGCAATCGCTACTTGCACTGTGAAGCTGTTCGAGAAGGTCCGAGGTAGGGTTGTACCACAACGTGTGATTGAGTAGTTACGTTAATGTAGACCCGCCATCCATCGTCAAGTTAAGCCTAACATGCTCGATCGTCGTTCTACGACCTTTGTTCCTCATAGTTACAGTAGTCTCGCTTCAGGTTCTTACAAATACAACAATAAGAAAACATGTGGCGTGAATCTCCTCCTGCTGAAACCTTACAATTTCCTTTAATTTTCATACATAGAGAGGACGTGAGAATTCAAAATCGGAGAGACAGACAACTTTGACAAAATCAAAGATTAGATTTTGGTGTGCCCTGAATTTCGTTTGGCCAAGTCGATGGGCCGATGTTAAAAATTCCATTATATATTTTTATAAATTAATGTAAGATATAATCGCAAAACTTGTTAATTTATTTTAATCTTCTTATTAAATTTGTTCTACTCGTCGTGGTTTTCTTATAAAGGTTGTTTCATGTAAACTTGATGTCTTGCATCGTATTTTAATTTTCCAAGCATTGATCAATGCTCGGTACCAAAAAAGCATACAACATAATGTAGTTCTTGAGGATGATTTCCGGAAGAACATCAATTCTTGGTGATGCAAGTATCATTTCGATGTGTAGCAGAAGAAGCAGCCTAGTCGAGCTTGACCCAACCTCGTCATTCGAAGTGCTACTCCAGTGAGTTCCAATGCACTTTGGCCTGGCCTTCCGGCGATACCACAAAAAAAAAAAGAGAGCTTTTGGGAGACCTTCGACATGAAAAATGGCCAGAAGGAATGAGAGACACCTTTTCTGCTATCCAACAAAACATGACCCTCGTCTGACGATTGAACTGTGAGGCTAAGTCAAGCTTATGGTCCCACTCCCATTGTCGCAGCTCCACAAACGGCAGTACAATTATTATACCTGAAGCTACCCAAGGTACGCATCCTCCGACATTTACCTCACAGAAAAGGACTAAAGATGATAACGACCTTTTTTCAATCCACCAAAAAATCGGGCTGTAGTTTCTTTCTTGCCCAACAAAGAGTTGCTTTTTTGGATGTTTGATTTCAGACTATATGCTTGATTCTGTTTTGTTATAATGGACAGACTCCAGCAAGTCGTGCAAAGAATTAGGGGTAGCAACCGGTTTGTGTTGCCTGCAAAACCGAAACGAATCCATCATTCGGGTCGGTGTGGCCATTTTTCATTGATTTGATCTGAACCGTTTGAACCAAGAATTAAAATCAAATGAAAATCGGCTCAAATTTCAGGTTAGTTTCCTATCCATTCGATTATCTTGTAGGTTTTCACTCGATTTCAATTTTATAGATGCCAACCTAGACGTAATTTCAAGACAACTAGGCAGCTATCAAAATTCGGTCCAATTCTATATTTGGACTGATGTTCAGATTGTGGATTAAAATTATGGGCCACGGTCGTGCCTCATTTGAGCTCAGTTTTTAAATCATTTTCTTGCCAACTTATTTTTATCGGACACTTTCATTTTGAAATTATATTATCACTTTATTTGGACATCATTTGTTAAACCTATTAGCCGATCAATTTGTCAGCCCTAGCTTCTATTTAAATTTACAAGTATTATGTCGCTTTCTTTGATGTTAAATTTAGAAGAGTGATGGAATGTGTTCAATTTTCGAGTCTTCCACCACCCCCTTCGAGCTGCGACAATTATATGATTAATGTTTTAAATGTTGGGCCATAAGCTCCCGAAGGTGAACCCGTTGGTCTAAGGTCGGTAGCCCGAACCTTGGAACCATCATTTGCTATGTCAATCTTGTGCTAAACTCGGATGACCAAGCTGAGCCGGGTTCGGATGGCATGGGCCATTGTCTAGCCTATCCTGTTACGACCCAATCATGCATAATTTACCCATTTTTAATTGGTCTAATATTTTTACAGCAAATTTTCACATAAAACCCCACTCGAAAAATGTCTTATTTAGAGTTACTCGCTATAAAAAAAAACAAGTAAAAGCTGCAGCTACAAACCTCTGGAGCCAGGAATATCAACCCAGTGCAGCTTCAACTGAACTTCCCCAGATTCCACATTTCTAAGCCTGAGGAATAGGTGTTGAAAAACCTTGCCTCCTTCCCAAACAATCTTACTCTCTTCGGCTAAGCAGTTTTGCCTGGATGGTTGAATCGTTGTTATGATCGTTCCGTTTGGGAGGTCATCGGAGCGCCTTCTCACGGCTTCCAGGAACGTTCCGATCTCAAACTCGGCATCTCCCATTCTGTCATCGAATGAAAATATATCTTTGTCGTACACATACTGCCCCCAGAAATCAAATAAAAGTAGCATGAGTTGACTCAACTATGCAGTTATAATATTAAATTCAACGCAGGCTCATATGTGGCCATCGCCTAAGTTTCACAAAGTGGAACAATAACACCGATAACTTTTATAATTACCAGTTTAATCGGTACATTGGGGTCTGAAATCGACATGGTTAACTCTTCATTCCACTCCGGATTAACGTTTCTTCCCACTACATGAGTTTTCAGTTTCTGCTTCAAACAGTAGAATTGGTTAATAACGAAGGCATACAAATTAACGAACAGTAAAATGAACCAAGTACTCAAATCCAGATGAAAAAAGATTACCAAAAGCAAAGAAACTTAACCACAGTAGAACATCAAACTAACCTGTCGTCCCAGTTTGAAAACAATGTAAGGGTCACTGGTCGTTAAATCCCTCACAGCAAGGTTGAAACCCTTGCAAACATAAATTTTCAGGAGACCCAGCAAGTGATCCATTAGGAACCCTTTCTCTGCGGATAAAAGTTTGGTTGGGGCAAATTCACAAACCCTTGGAGGATAAGACTTCTATGGCGTCTTGGCTTTGACATGAAATAAACTCAATTTCTAACCTTTATACCCAAAAAAGAGACATGGTAAGAACAAGTTGAATTATTAAATTACTCAAATTCTTCGCTCGGGCTTTTGTTTCACACGCTGTTGAAGGGTCATCGGTATTCAATGAAGCTAAAAGAACGCGCAGATGGCACCGGAGAAGAGGAGGGTACATTTGAACGCTTCATATCCTCAAGTTTTCATCCGTCTGATGATGTAACAGATGAACGAGACCAGAAGGGCCGTGTTTATTTCTCTCGCTGAAAATCTGTTTCCCAGTGTGTAAAGCTGACCTTAAGAAGGGAGACTCGAGTCTAGACTGACTCAGACGTTACGCAGGACTCTTTCAACCCTAATATGTAAAATAATGAATTTTGCTAGATTTATTTCTATACTAAATAATTAAATTGTGACACGCATATGTAATTTTGAAGTAAAAAAATAAATATATTTATTTAAAAAATGATAATTATGAAATGAATAAAAGCATTAAAATACAATCCAATTAAATAAGCCTAAGTCTACGTCAATGGCCTCGAAGCAAAGTAACCATAGATAGATCTCCCCTAAATCAAATTCAATAAAACAGTCCATATTTTTAATATGGACTCTCTATCAATTGATTGCTTGATAGACAAAGAAAGATATTAAATTTCAATTTTTCTATCTTGTCTTAAAATATAGTATTCTATGTATAAAATTTTATATTTTAAAAATAATATTTCAAATCGTATGCTATTCCAATCTTGTTGTGTTGAATTATATTAGTTTTCTATACATTTCATAATTCAGTGGAAAACATATTAGTTTTATATTAGTTTTCTATACATTTCATTATTGATTCTAGTGATTTGTTTCAGGTTACTCCTCATGGTGATTTTTTTGGCACATATTCATCGTGTAATTTTGGTAATGTCAAAATGATGAACAATAATGGTTCAAAGATCTTGAGTATTGAGGACATTTATTTAGAGACTAATCTTGGAAACAAGTTAGTTTTCAGAGATGTGGGATATGTTGTGGATATTCGTCTCAACATAATCTCAACTAAAAAGCTAGATGATGATGGGTTAGGTAACTACTTTGGTGAAGGTAAATGGAATCACTAGAGGGTCTTTGATCATCATTAAAGGAATAAAAATTAATATGTTCTATGTCATGCAAGGAAGCTATACAAAAGAGAGACAAATATTATTAAAAAAGGTGCCAGCATTGATTCGTGATACAAATACTTGGTCATATCAATTAGAAGAATATGCAGATCTTCGCTCAAAAGAAATTATAAGCAAATTTGCAAGGTGAATCTCTTAAAACTTGTTTTGATTGTATAAATGAAAAACACATAGAGTTTAGTTTCATATTTGCCCGCCACATAGAAAGTTAAATATTTTTTATTTAATTCATACTGATGTTTGTTTTATGTGAGATGATTATCTTGGAGTTGTGGTTAATTTTGGGACACTAATCAATGACCACTCAAAGAAAATTCGGGGTTACCATTTTCAAAACTAAAGATTAGGTGTTCAACGTCTTTAAGGAGTTTCTTGTCAAAGTTGAAAGAGAAACACGAGAGAAGCTGACAGTTAGAGTTGATAATAATGATGAGTATCAGGGTCAATTTGAAATATATTACAAAGTCTATGGTATCACACTTGAGAGGACTCCAACTAAGACATCACAACTGAATAATGTGGTTGAAAGAATGAATAGAACAATTGAAGTTAGAATCAAATGTATTCTTTCTCATGTTAAGATTTTCAAGAACATTTGGGCAGAAGCTATGCGAAATGCAATTGATTTGATCAACCTTACTCCAACTACAACTCTTGATGGTGATGTTAATGATAGAGTATGAAGTAAAAAATATGTATCATATGATTACTTCTTTTGTTCATATTCCAAATGATGAGAAATTCAAACTTGATGACAAAGCTAAGAAATATGTCTTTTTGGGTTGGTCGTGATGAGTTTTGTTACAGACTGTAGGAACCATTGAGTAAGAAAATTGTTATAAGTAGAGATGTTCTGTTCCTTGAAGATCAGTTTGATGATGATTCTTATAAATGCATCTGATCATGAGGAGACATGCCACAAAATAGTGACGATGTTGCTAATGAAGATCATACTTCTATAGATGATAGTGTCAAACCAGCTGATCAAGAATCATATCTACCATTTATTGAATATGTTTTGAGAAGAACGACGCAAGAGTGTCAACCCAATAAAAGATACAATGATAATGAGTATCTGATGCTTATAGGTAGAGAAAAACATGAAAGCTAAATAAAGACGATTGTACATGAAAATAATAAAGAGGGACTAAAAGTCATAGAATAAAAAATGCAATTCTTGCATAATATTCTTATTCTACCACAGTTTGTGTTCATGTCACAAAGAGAATATTGTTACTCAACAGCCAATCATGTGCATATATTTTCTCTATAAATAGAAGCACTACTATTGTAATTATTATATCTTTAATCTCAATAAAAAAAAAAAGACAAATTCCGATTGTACGGGATGAGTTAAAATGAAGAGGAAAGCATCTGTTTTTGAACCAGCTTATATTAAGTTTAACATTTAGTTTGTGTATTAGGACAATACTTCTAATAGAAATCAACTATTCAGTAGGCCACCAGAGCTGAATCAGTCCTACCAGACAAAGACTTCGCAAACTGATTTTTCTCATTTGAGACGTTCTCCAATTTTCAAAGCACAGCAGGTCATCGTGCTCGAGGGCGACAAAAAACGGAGGTCGTCGAGCACTTGGGCAAAGTAGCGTAGAAGTTGATGGCTTTGAGTTGAAATTTCAAGCAGAATTGAACAATGACAATGCATCACTGTAAATGAAATGAAGTTAAAAATTATTTGTTGGATTTCGAATGATTAGGACATGTCGAGCTGGTGTCAAATGCACTCCTCAATATATTCAATTTTGAATGAAATTGCAAGACATAAGCTTGTCAATATTATTTACGAGTCGTTCACCTACCGCATTTGGGTAGATTGTTTTCATTTGCACTCAAAGTTAAATTCGTCAAACATTGAAACATATAAAATAATGAATTGCCCTACCGTGGGAGCTAATGAAGATCGCGATTTTGTTTGTTTACCTTTACATATGAACTAAAGTTGGCAGCTTATTTTCATTATTCCTTTGTAATACTAATCATATCGCATAATTAGGGACTAAATTATGGATCTACAAGGTGGTAGGTCATTATATTTGGCATGTTGATATTAGAACCATATTGAGTATAATGTTGTAACTATATCATACCGTGATTGTGTAAATTTAATGCATATATTACTTATATGAATGATAGTTTGCGCAAACCCAAAGATTGGGTCTAACTCGAGAATTATAAACTCAAATTGAACCAAAATTAAACTGAGATGACCAAAAAACGATCGATTTTATGGCAGATCCTATTGTGATTTGGGATTTTCATAACAAATAAGGCACGATTCAATTCAATTCATGCTAAAACTTAACTATACAATTCCTCATCCCAAATTATGAAATATTGGGTAAGATTATAAGCAAAAAGTAAACATTAGGTAAAACAATAAAAAAGACCCTACCGGGAAGGCACTCATTACACTCACCCACACGGGACCCCTCTCATGTGGGTGAGCGCGAGGGGTTCACCATCTCCATGCCTACTGGGCATGGATGGTTCCACCTACATGCGGCCTCATGCATCCAATTTTTTTTATTGATAACTCCTCACTTTAATGATTTTATTTTTTAAAAGTCTTTATTTAATGAAATTCTATCAAAATTTCAAATTTTTAAACACCTAAGAGAGTTACATGAAGTTATTAGACCTAGTGACTATGCGTATAAACACCTAAGAGAGTTACAAGAAGTTATTAGACCTAGTGACTATGCGTATAATAGTGAGGCATCTAGAGTTGATCATCCTAGTCAAGCCATCTCGACTAACACTCACGCTACCTGCAACTAGCTAACTGCACCCTCCCATTCTCATGTTGCCTATTTTAGCTCACGCAAAAGAGTGTAGGTCGAGGAATCATAAGAGATTATTTCACGACATCTATGCACATCGAGTCATCATCAATCTAAAGCCAATTATGTATGCTGCATTTGACTCAATGGGTCTTTCATATGCAACACATTTTGTGAGCAATTAGTGTATTTCTACCATAATTTCATTATAGTCAATTGACTTGGCAGTGGGAAGACTTACATTTTTGGATTGGATATGGCGGTAACAACAATCGATATCAACCAATGGATCAGTTGTTCAAACGATGAGAGTCGTAGAGGTGAGACTTATTACCACCCTTCACAGTCATTAGAGTTCATTACGAGCGATTTCAAATTAAGACCATATTAGAAGACAATGGTGTTAAAGTCTTTCGTAAGCCAAAAGTGAAAGACCTGACAGTGACGAGTGTCATTCACAACATCATCGATCCTATCATTTTATACTGAGATGATCATCATAACCTAGTCCATTACGTGGACTTATACATGATGTACACGTTGCCACCAATTGCCCAATCCATATTCGTTTGTGCTTTATGGACTTGGCATTTCTTTCTGATGCCCAATCCATATTGCCATCAGTTATCAAAACTTGCATCCAAATCCCAAAAAACTATATTATTTATTGCATATTTTCTCAATAGCTTTATCTAAAATCAAGTAGTGTGTAATTGACACCATCAGTGTTTCGTAGCCTTGTGGATGGTGCACCTTTGCACTCACTTATATGCGAAGGCCACGTATTAGCAGAGTCAGTTCATCATCCACACTCTAGCGCGAATGGTGAATGCAGATGGTGAGATCCCTCCGCTTCACCATCTGCACGCTAAAGATGAAATCTACATGCATGAGGGCGCGTGTAAGTGAGTTTGACTTGCGATCTCTTGTTAGGATTTATTTTTACTTATTTCATATTTCAATATTTTCTTCGAATATTTTATAGTACTTCAGGATTTTTTTACCTAAACACTAAGATTATGAATTAATTATACATGAATAAAGATTATGAATTATTTATCCATAATTATATAGTATGAATTATTTTTTGGCATGTTTCAATAGGAATTATGCTTTATCCTCCCAAAATCTAAAGGGAGGCTTTTGTGATAGTTGCTAAGATCGAGCCCAAAAGCTTGTAGCTCGAGAGAAGGTTTTGTTTGGAACGAATTTTCTACTGGACGTTTGGATCACTAGTTTTCGCTCGAAAGATTAAGCCCCATCGAAAGATTGAGCTCATTTTTGTATTTCAATTGGGTAAGTCATAGTAACCTGATTTGTCGATCAATCTTTTTTCCAGAGTTGAGTTCTGTATCGAAGAGTGTTTCGAAGAACCCAGTCCATGAATGAGAACAGCTGAGAGAAATTTTTGAGACGAGGGTGGTTTAGTTGTTTAATTAATGGGAATAATTTGCGGCAGAGTTTTCATTGGCAATTTTCACAATGATTCTCTTCTACTGTAAGTTTGATAATCTGCATACAGCTAGTGGTGAATGGCAATGTTTTTTCAATATGAAAAATAGAGAGGAAGGCGTGAATATTAGCTGTTTTGTAGGTTGGATTTGCTGTTAAATGGAAATATATGGATGAATCTTCATTGGGAATGGATGATATTTAACCCTGATTTTTGTTTCGCTTCTCTAAGTGATAGTTTGACTCTCATTCCGTTGTTTAGTTAGGGTAGACTATGCAGTTAAAAATGAATATATTTGAGGTTTCATATAGAAGAAATGAAGATTTAATCGACATAAATTATTCTTTCTTGAAAACTTTAGGAAACCTCTGTTCTTCTTAACTTTCTATGTGGTAGCATTTTGGCACACATGACGCATCAGATGGCAGTACTTGTAAACAAATTTCGACTAGTAACTTTCTAAATGTCTAGTTTGTGTTTTATTATTGAACTGACTCCATATAGACGAATTTGGACCATTTGACAGCACTCTTTTCGTAACTTTTTAATGAAACAAGGCGTTTTATTCGAGAATAACATAAATTTTTTACTCATGAAAAGATGAGAAAATTCTTTGACAGTGTATGTAAACATATTTCTCATTTTCTCAACGTTGTAAGTTTTAGATTGCATTGTCTCTGCCGTAGCTTTATTTAATGGCCGGTATCTGTGCGTCTTATTTGACAACTGAATGTTCCTAAATGGATTATAACCTGTTTACTCCTCTTTACTTCTTTCGAGTAGGAAGAAGATGTTCAACATGGAAATAACGGTTCTATGGTACATTTCTTTGGATTCTAGTTATTCTCTCATTTTATAATTTTTCAATGAAGGCATTTCATAGTATTTCCATCAGTTCAAAGATTGAAATGACTTCCTTCTATGCTAAATTTACTAGGACTACCAGTCAGAAACAAGTTGTATTGATTCAAAACAGTGGAAAAACAACTTGTTGGGAAAAATGCTTCCAAAATTTCCTCAAAATATTTCTATTCGGAATTTTCACACTGGATGTCGAAGATTAATCGTTTCTCCACAGCCTTTCAATCCCATGCATCTTGGTAGATTTTCATTCTGGAGAACAAATTCTATTCCTGTCAGTTTAGAGGGATCTTCGGTGTATTCAGAAGATTATGGCATCAATGATGAGGATAAGTTCACCAATTTAGCAGAAGAAATTCTTTCTAAACCACTGAGAAGCGATGAGGTAATTTTAGGAGCAGTTGACTTTGATGATTTATCTCTTAAAAATCGCTAGAAATTTAATTTCGGTAATTTGTTTTGGTCAACACCTGCAAGAGACTTTTTTGTCTTTGTTTTCTTTGCAGTAAGCTTAGTGCATACCAAGTTTATGAATTTTAAAAGATTCTTATGATTAATATCAACTGGTAATTTTAAAAGAAGTATGATTTTTTTTCTTTTTTGCTATTGAGGCTAATTACACGGCCAACTATACTGAACTTCAAAATTCTATTTGGGTGATTTAGTTTCATATTTGTCCTTGGTTAAACTATGGAGCTGACGTGCATAGTTTGTTTAACAGTTGAAATCATTGATTGCTGATTCTGAAAGAGAGAGGCTCACCAAAAAACTTAGTGAATCCAATCAGAATAACCGGTTTTGTCAAGCGAAAGGTAAGCTGTTTTTTAGACAATGGTTCTTACCTCATGACGTCACATTCTCACTTCAATGTAAAATATTTCTGATTCTGAAAAAAATTGAATCTTAATTTTTTTCAACTGTCAACGAATGCAACCTATAGATTTCACGACCAAAATAATATGCCATTGAGATTAACTGCATGTATACAATTCTTTTTAGAGATAGTGGAACTGGAAGAGTTCAGTAATACAATCGGCACTCAAAACAAAACAATCTACAAAAGAAAATGCTTAAGGGAGTCCTTTGCATTGAAAACTTTCTATCTGTTGTTAGAGGCTGAAGAAGAAGGAAAACTTCTAGAGTATCTCTCTACCTTCCTTGCTCTCACTTTATTTTCAATTTCCAATTTATACCGAGCATAGTTATTTATAGGCTTTCCCTCCCAATCATTTCCATAACATAATCTCGGTTCTCCTGGCTCCCTTGCTATTATTATCTTTCATCAGATGGTCCTCGGCTCCTTTCTTAGACCTCGTTGCATCTGTAATTGGGAGTCTATTTGTCTCCTTTAGAGGCAGAAAGAATTGTGAATTTATATTGTTTTGATTTGGTAGAGTCTCTTATTTTTGTGTTTGATCTCTGCAGTTACTATCCAAGGAGGAAGCTTTGGTTAACTTCAGAAGTGAACTTGCAGCCATGGAATTAGAGATTCAGGTCATATTTATTTATTTTCTCTTTTATCTGTGTGAAGTATTTTTTTCTCCAGCTTGCCATTTTTTATCTATCGAGATGAAACAGCTTGTTGAGATGTTTATTTTCCACCGTTTCCTTTGTCCTGCATGTAGTTTGATTCGTTTGTCAACGTATATGAATTTATTTGGCACATTCTAAGGTGTGCTCTAGGGATTTATTTTTTTTTTGAGAAACAAAAATTGGGTTGAAAACATAAGTGCGTTTCTTACTTAGACCTCAACAATAAATTGTTTTTCATGTTGTTTTCAGTTAGTTTTAAAAAAAAAACACGTTTTGAGATTTTTCTTTGTACAACTTTTTCATTCCTTTTTCTATTCATGGACAATGGACAAATTGGTTTAAGGTTTTTTTGAATGTATGACACATGATATTTTAAATACTATTTTGTTATTTTATTTTAGCATATATGAGATACGGGCTATATGGAGTCAAATGGTAACTTTCTCGTTAAACAAATAAAACTTAATATCATCAAATAATAAGAACTTCATTTAAACCTTACATGCTTCTTTTTTTTTGCACACATCTCTTTCATTAGCTAATGAGTATTAGCAAGTTTTTTATATTACTTGTGCTCAAAAAGAAAAGGATATGCTCTATTTACTATTGTAGTTTAGAGTCCAGTATATATTGTGTCGATAAACTTATTTCTACTATGTGTAACCTTCAGTATTTTTCTAACTGAATTAATTAACTGCACGAAAAGAATTAGCATTATTATGATATAACATACTCAGTGAGTAAAAGGTTTGCAAAAGAGAGGATAAGAAATTCTCGAATAGAAAACATTGCACATTTAATTATCTCTATTACCTATGATTGAAAAAGGATATCTACGTGTACCAAAGTAACATATGAATGTCTCTTCTAGATTTGGTGGGCATTGTTGTTGGCAAAATTTCTTCATGCTACAATTCAAGATTCCAATTGAGATGCAAAAGTCTTGGATGCTCTGATTGTTTTTATGTATTGTTTTGGACAAAGTACCAAATGTATTTTCAAAACCTGCATTTCTCAGCTAAGAAGTTTTTTGAAGATAGCATTTTCTACTTCAGGTTTAAAAAATTTGCTAAAACATACTATTCATTGATAAAATATCAACTGTCTCAATAATCCGAGCTTGCAGGTGATGAATAATTTAATCATTTATATATTATATTAACATTTTCTCTCGCATGTAAGTCATTTTTTCTTTGTTTGGTCTTTACATATAAAAAATTTTTAATGAGATTTTTTTGCTTTTGTCGAAGATCGAACTTATGACTTGTAGTTCTGATCATAATAAATTATTAACTGTCCTAAAAACTTGAGTTTATAGATGAAGGATAATTTAATCTTAATTATTTATGTATTATTTTAACATTCTTAAACTAGTGAACTCTAGAAATTTAGTTCATTAATTTCAGTGTGAGTCTAGTAGCAGATTCCTTGAACTATGCTGTGACGATGGTCGAACTTGGGGCATCACTTTGATTTAAGTTATTACTTGGTTTTTGCTTTATTTTTCCCTTTTTGGTAGGCTTTAATAACGTTGGCTGAAGAAATAGCCCGATCTGAAATTCCTAAAGGGTCGAGAAAGATTAAGGGGAAATACATTCAATCTCACCTTCTTTCCAGATTGGAAGGTCCGGTGAATCTTCTAAATGATTATTCATTTCAGGCCACCTACTTTATCCTTTCTATATCAATGTTAAGATTTAACTCTTGGTTGAAATTAAAAAAAAATTACAAGAATACGGGTTAATGTTATTGTCACAATAAATAGAGTAACTGTTATCATACTTGTTCTATTTTAACGGAAACAATTAGTCTGAAGGACCAAAACATTGTTGAGAATAAAATGGCTTTCCCAGATAAAAATGGATTCTGGATCTCAATTCTCATCAGAAATTTATAAATCATCCAGAATTGATAAAAGCGTTCAAAATATGAAAAATCCTTTTCTTTGGAAAATATGATCTCGTATGTGTAGATTATTTCTTAAATGCATAAAGCAAGCTTCAATAAAATTGTTTCCACTGCCTTGATATGATCTCATTAATGCTTTTAAATACAAGCGTTTGTACTAATAAATGTATAACTTGCTCGAACCACGATTAGAAACAAGCAGATTAGAGCTGTTAAAATAGAACGAGCAACACAAAATATTGTTTCTTGGTGTTTTTGTTTGAAGGTGTCCTTAAAAAGATGAAGGACCATATCAAGGACGTGGATGTCGTAAAATCTAAAGAAGTCCTGATGTTCTGGTCTGGCATGGCTGAGGTAAGCGAGAAAGGCGGTAGAAAATAATTCTTAGTTTTAACTAAACTTCAGTCAAGTTTTTATCTTTTCAACCTCAAACTACAAAAAATAGAGAATGAAACCAGTGAAGGAAAATAGAGCACATCTTTGTTTGTCGGGAGGTGTTTTCACAAACTCTTCTTGAAAGCTAGAATGAAACTTTGAAAATAGTTATAAGAGCACCGATGAATGAATATGGTATTTCCATCTACTTTTTCGTCTTTTGATAGTGAAATAGAACGTAATTATGGGATCGTATTGTTGGGAATGAGAAGAGTTTGCAAGTGATGGGGAGCTTTGATGGTTGGAGCCAAGGGGAGCATCTTTCAACCACTTCTCTACAACTTTAATGCTTAGACCTGGAAGGTGCCATTTTTCTTCCCCTCTCTCTTCTTCCTATTATTCCCCCTCCTTTTTACACATATTCTCAATCTTACTTCAAGGTATGAAATCAAGATTTTGGTGGACGGAGAGTGGCAATTATAATTCCCGACAGGTGGGGGAGGGCTCAATGGAAAACAACTTATTGACTGTGGAATGAAATTATATTCTTTGTTGATTAGGTTCCTTGAGGCATTTAGGGAATAATCTCCAAATACTCAACTCCCGTGCCATTGTATTATTTATGTATGCTTTAAGGGAAAAAAATGCTCTTATTGTTTTTTAGTCAACGAAATTCTCGAATCCTGTTATTGTGGTCTTTAGAATACATGCCCTGCTCACATGGTAGAACTTCGCTCTGGTTGCTCGGACGATTCGATTGCGAGCTTGCTTTTAATTTTATTATGTATAATCATGATGTTTGAGCTGCATTAGTTAGTGCAACTCATATTTTGGTGCGATTAATAAGTGAATTGTGAGGTGTTGGTGGGTCCAAAAGTTGAAATTAGGCAAGAAAAAAGTAGGTTATCAAAGTGCGTCACTTTAAGGCCCAAATGATTGAGGAACTCCTTATCATAATAGAATCTAAACCTTCAAGAGCTCCAATTTGGATTGTAGCTTATGCCATTTGAAACCATGTATTTCTCTGAGTAATACTGTGTCGACTAGTTTCGTCCAGTTTTGTTAATTTCTTTTATGAATTGGATGAAATCTTCCTTATTTCAGATTTCTCGAACAATGTAAGACGGCAACACTTTTTTGCATGATTTCTGTAGCCTTTTCTTCCATCTTTTTGGGGGGTGTGAAAAGCGGGTCTAGAAAGGCACTTTAGGTGCAACTAATCTGGGTCTTAATCTTACGTTCAAAGTGACTTCTTTTATCTGGATCGCCACTTTGGACCACATTCTCTGGCTCATTACATTCGATTTATACACACCACCACCCTCTTTTTGTATGTATAGAGAGTGCTCCTATGCATATTGTATTTTAAAAGATTAAATTTTTGAGGTGCGGTTTAGTGATTATTAGGTCGTGAAAAGCGATGAACATTTGATCGACATTGCCATTGCCCATTCTCTATTTGCTAGGGCACGTTGGTCAGGTGTTATGGGCCATTTGATTATTTGGAAAAGAATTTATTTCTTTAATAAGATAAATTGGATAATCCTATCCTGCTCCAAGTCATCATCGTTTCACTGTGCTGAGTCACGGGCAGAGACCTACCTTTTTCGTTCCATAATCGAGAATCCCTACTCGCCGCTGCACTTTTATAGCTTCTCGTCGAAGTCTGACTTATTAGTAAGAGTGACAAAATGGAAGTTTTGGTTTGGGATCATCCGAAACAGGAGAATGTTTGAATGAAATATGGTAGCCATTTATTCAGTAGTTGAAATTTTAAGATTACGGACAGACTCCCTCTCACTCACCCCCTCAGTCGACTGTCAACCATGCGAAAATTTGTGAAAATAACGCAGACCAGTCCACACCCCACTACATTTTTACAGCTCTTCCACAATGGCATCCCTTTCTCTCTCCTCGTCCTTTTGTTGATTCTCTCTCCTGACTCGGCCCGACGGTGCTGACTCACTGATTCTGTCGGCCAGCAACTTGCCAGGCCGAGGTGGCGATCAACGGGCGTGTATGCCATCCGAGACTGAGACAGCCGTCGTTCTCCTCCACTCTGTACCCGTCCCCTCCGGCGAACAGAGCCAGCAGCATGCTCGCCTGCTTAAACGCGTTCGATCCCAGGTGAACAGGGTCGAACCCGGCCGACGCCATCCGACTCCGCCAACGGCTCAGAGTCTCGTGCCGTTCCACTCGGTCCGAACCCTCACAAGCCACCACGTTGCATATCTGCCTCCCCAGATACAGCTCCGACATGACCAGGTCCTGACTCGGCCGTGCTGACCCTTCCAGCGAATCGAAGAGGTTGGAGTAATAATGGAGAGCCTCGGTGAACCGGTCCAAGAAAACCGGTTCGTTATGATTCGCTTCTTGCTCCACCACTGTCACAACTTTGGGATTCATTCGCTTGATCGAAGAAAGCACCTTATCAATGGCGGAAGGCCGAGCTAGAAGTCGGTGAATCTCAAAAACTGAGTTAACCGCGACAGTTTCCACCTCAGGTGGCCGGATATCTAGAATCTCCGGCTCCAGATCGGCAAGGGAGTTGCAAAGAAACCCACGAAACTCGAATTTAATTCCGATGGTGTCTGCTAATTGCGCTAATTTCCAACCAACTTGCTGCAAAGCGTCGGTGTTGTCGGGTTGGGGAGGGCCGATTCCGGTCAGGCGGAAAGCCGGCGGCCCTCCAGCCCTTAATGCGAGAGCCTGCATCAACGCCGGCCACTGCATGCCCTGTTTTAGGCCGAAATCGATAACGTGGACTCTGCTAGCGCTCGCAAAAGCTTCGAGAATGGCTTGATTAGCAGTGAAATGGGCGAATTTGAGGTAAGGACAGGTCTCATAGAAGTGCATCTGGAGTAGATCGGTGTAAGATGGGCTGAGAGAATCTTGCGGGTAAATTCTGTAAATCCGACGAGCGAGTGCTTCGGCGAAGTAAGTGGCGACTTTACGCATGGCACCCACCTGAGAAGCAGCGAGGATTCCGATGTGTTTCACCAAAGCATCAGCGAGCTTCATGTTGCCCTCTTGAACCGCTTCTGCACAGGCCATCAGAGTGTGGACGAGCCGAACCCCAGCTTCCTGCGAGTCCACGAGGACAACCGGCCGGGATTGGTCAGAAGTTGGAGCAGGAATTCCGGAGGAAGAAGACGATGAATCTGAAATTAGTGTTGTTTTCAATCTTTTTCTGGACGAATCAATTTGAGGACACACTGCAACTCCGGGTATTGCTCTTAGATCAAACTCCGAATCGTCGAAAACACTCGATTGATCGTCGAACTGCCGGTAACAAGCCGAGAATCCGCCATTGATGGCCGAGGAAGCTTCAGAAGGGACAATAATGGGATGATCGTTTTGATTTTGCAAAGAATCGAGGCTGATGAGAGGGTTATTGAGCTCGGAAAGCATGCTTTGAACCCAGCTAGAAAGATCAGAAGGGTTGTAATGAACGGTGTCATAAGAGAGGTGAGAAATTCCATCTTCTTGCGCAGTGCCCATGACCATTTCGAGCTGTTCAAGCTTCTGGGCGACGTCCGCCATGTCCGACGACCTAACCTTGTACCCCAAAACAGCGAGAAGCTCGTCCATTCCTCCTGCATCTTGTTCTTCCTCCCAAATCTTACCCTTTCCCCCTAACTGTAAAGCTGCACTCTCTGGCTTTCCAGGATTCCCCACTCTTCTCCCGCCACAGCCCGTTGCAGATCCGTCATGATACTCCCTCTTCATCTTTCTCAAAGCAACAGAAAATTGAAACGAAAGAAAAGAGGAGCCTATGATCCAAACATTTCAGGAGGGTTTTGATTTTCTCTCTAAAACAGAAGAAGATAAGAAAGGTGGGCGGGTGGATCGATGAACAGCAGCAGAACAAATTCGAGAGTGGAAGAGATAAGGAGCATTGCAGGCCATATTAACGACGACTATTTCTATTATTTCGGATTTATTTAAATTAACGACCCCAAAATGATAAATTGAGGTGCTTTAATTTAATAATAATATGTAAAAATTAAATTTTTATTTTTTCACACTATTCAGTATTCCCCCGGTGAAGAGCGGGTCCGTGAAGGTACGGACTAAGTCAGGGTGGATGACGATAGCTTCCTGCGGATCCATACATTTGGATTGATCTCAACCGTTGACACCAAATTGATGGGACCCACATATACAATTGTAAATGAGAGCGCGTGGGTAGAACGCGATTAGGGTGAAGAGAGCGACGCTAAATGCAAGATGCAGACGTCAACTTGGGAATTAGGAGCCCCTGACATTTAAGCTAGCGGCGTCAGAAGAAAACACCCCTTCCAAATTAAAAATACAATTGAAATGTAGGATATTAAGTATGACGCGAATTCGATGCAAATGCAAAGTGCATGGAGTTAGAGCGATTAGGAGTAGTACCAAACCAGGCATGAAGATCTCAAAAGCAGCATTGGAATACATATCATGAGAAGTTGGCAATGTGGCTGGCAGCTGATACTCAATTTGATTATGCTCCATTCTTAATTAATTGTTTCAAATACTGAATAAAAAGAGAGGCAGAGAGGAGAGAGATGTGACCCAAGATCAGAGGGGAACCCCAACCAGCATCAGCATGTGACTCAGCGTTTCCCGAGATTTCCTTATCTTTTGTGAGCCCTCGCTTCCCCACCTTGCTTTTCTCTCCTTTTTCTCAATTTATTATCATTATTTTTAATATATTCTATGCACTAATAGATAAACGTTACGTCACATCAAACCTAAACATTGAAGTGACAACGTAACGTTGCTTGGTTAAAAATGTGTAATGCGTCAACCCCATTTGTACAACATATCCATGGGACACGGAAATGATTAATGTAACGTGTATGAACTAATTTCGAAAATTTACTTTGTTAATCTACTCATTATGTTACCCACTTCGTATTTTGACATATATCAATTACAATGAATAAAGAAATATGGACAACTTGTCTAATATATCATTCGTACATTGATGCGTCAATTTATATATTAAATTTGAATGTGTCATTAAAAAACACATATAATTTAGGATACTATGAGATACTTACCCTAATTTAAACGAAACGATATTGCGCATGATGCTAGTGTTGCAAAATTTTAAAATAAAATAAAAATTATTTGTTATTTGTTTCATCATTTGTTCTTATATCCGTCTAGTAGTCTTACCAAATAAGTATTTTTAGGAGTTCATATCGCTATAGAAGTTTGATTAGATTAAGAGGATTTCAGTAATTGATCGTCAAGAACTAAAAATAAATTATACTTTTATCATAATCTAACACGACATTGCTAACCCTGTCACTTTATCAAACTGTAATTTCAAATTTCAAATTTGATATTTTGTTATCTTCAAAAAGTTAAATTTGGATTTTTTGTATTAAGTTAATGCTATGAAAAAGTTAGATCTAAAGCAATTCTCTACAAAATGAGACTTGCTTTAAATAATTAATTTAATTAATGGATCATTTAATTATGTGAAAACCACATGATTGCTACAGTTTTCTTAGTTGTCTCAGCCGAATAGCTGTTGTGTTTCTGGTCAAAGACAAGCCAACAAGATTCCTCCATTGCAAGGATTTGGACTTGATTAGATGCTTAATTGTCTTATTACCAAACCCTTGTGATAATTATGCTCTTAATTAATCATATTTGCTTCCCAATCTCCTTGCACGAAGCCATTTTTTTTTTTTATAATTCATAATTTGATATAACTTGATTAATAATCTCCTCGCTCCATCTTTCATCTTCATTTAATAATCATATGATTATAAATGTTTATTGTTTCAGTGCATGAAAGTACGTGGAAGAGGGCAAAACTAAGGAGGATGGTGAAATATTAAGTAATTAAAATAATATTATTTTAAAATCCGCCGGCGATAATCAGTACCAACCAAATTAATTAGATATAATAAGGATCCTGATCTCTATCCAATGCTTTTTCTAAATAACTGTTAACGTTTTGAATTGATCTCTTTCGCATGTTTTGTTTACAATATAGTGTAGAAGATATACTTAGAGCGTCGTGTTAATGCATATTATTCTCTCACATTTACTAAACATTTCCCAGTAGACTATAGTCCACCCAGCAAAAGTTGACCTTTCACCATCTTGGCTATTTATTATTTGTTTTTTGTTTCTGAATTTTATATTCTTAAACGGATATTATGACATTTTACATATAGTTTTCAATTTAGAGTCACATAAGTTTGGGCCAGGCCGATTGACATTGATGGGAGGTCTAAGCAAATCATGGGGAGTAGGATAATGTTAAATAAATGGAAAAAGGTTATTTTGAAATCGAAGTGGGTGCCTGGTGTCAGGGTTGGAGGATGCCATCAGATTCACGGAAAATCATGCCCCTCCCAAGTCCCATATGCCTCTGCCTCCCTCCTCTCCTTTTTTATATTTTTTTTTGTAAAATCAAAATTCAATAAATAATATTTTAATTGTTTGTAATTGATGAAATTAAATTAGCGATCTCAGATCTGGAAGGAAGGAAGGAAGGAAGACAAGGGTGGCGGACGCCCACTCTCAAGAGAGAGCTTGGGACCGACTTTCATCATCAGATGGCAATCGTGTACCCTCAAATCTCCAGCTCTGCGCACCATCGCTGCTGGCATCCTATGTTCCCTCCTCCTCCTTTCTCATTTTTTTATTACCATTTTTTGAAATGATAAGAATAGCTCAACACTATCATAAATAAATTGAAGATTTATTAAATATAGACCGATGTACTAACATTTCTTTTTGTCAAAGCGTGTCACGACACTAGTTAGAGCTCTGGGCCAATTCAATTTCTAAAATATTGATCAGATTAATAGTTAAAGTAAACGGTCTAAGTTAAGTTATACAGTAAAGTAGAGATACAAAAACTGCTGTATATTAACGGTTGGTATTCTCAAAAAGTGGTTCAGTGCTTTTTACACCATTTGAAAATCTAAAACCTTAACTATAACACTAAAAAATGATTCTTAATCTTTGCCGCATTAACAAAATAAGCTTCAATTTGATTTTTAAAACTTCCTAAAGTCTAAGAGTTGCATTGTATTTTGAGCTATAAAATTTCCAAAGCCTGGGAGTTTAAATGTAGTTTCAGAAAGTCAACGATTAAAATGTTGTTTTAGAGAGGACAGGGTCTGTGATATTGATTTCAAAATTTAAGGCGTTATGATGTACTCAGAAAGTATAGGAGTTGAAATTCCTTTCGGAAAATCAAGGACTTGAAAAGTATTTTAATCTATAAAATTGATAAATGTCTGGGGCTTGAAATGTAGTTTCAGAACAATTAGGGGTAAAACTATTGTTTCTGAGAGGATTGGGTTGTAATCTTTTTTAAGGTTTAGGGGTGGAAATGTACTTTAGAAACTTGTGGTGTTTTTCTCTAGGACTTAAAATGTTGTTACAGAAGATAGGGGTTTAATTGTATATTCAGTTATAAAATTTTTAACAGTCTCAGCGTAAAGTAGTTTCAAAAGTCAAGGATTAGAATTATTGTTTCGAAAAAGATATAAGTTGAGATGTCGTTTCATAAAAAATAGGGGTAGAAATGTATTCTCAGCATAAAATTTCCAAAAGTTTACGGGTTAAAGTGTCATTGGGGAAAGGTTTGGGTTCACAATGTTTTTCTGAAAGTTTTGGGATAGTTATGTATTTTCAAAAACTTTAGAGATAGTTATTGTAACATACCGTTATTTAAAAACAGCAGTAAAATTTTTCTTTTTAAAATCTCGTTCAAAACTTTTGATTTAAAATCGTAGCGGAAGCGTAAGACATTAAAAACTGTTAAAAAAATATGTGATCTCGTCATACTTATAAAACACGTCGTAAAAATATATATTAAAATACCATTACATTCATTTCATGTCATAGATAGACAATAGTACAAAACATTCAAGCATTACCTATCGAATTACTTAACAAAAGTTCTTAACATGATAATCCAAAATATGTCAATTCGTTCAAACAAATTTTCATAAAACTTAATAAAATATTTAAAACTTCTTTCTTATTTCACCCACGGGTCGTCACTCGGTTTCGTAAACATCCCGCTCCAAAGTAGCTCCTTCCACGTATCATGACACATGATGAGGACTAAATTCATCATCCCGAGCTTCATCACCTACATCATAAAACTTAATTAATGAGCTTAAGGCTCAGTAAGAAATCATATCACCTACATGCCTAAAATGCTCATGTCACGTTTAAAACCATGCTTTATTTTGTTCTTTATCTTGATTCTTAACTTGATACTTGATCCTTATTCTTGACATAACATACGGGCACACGTAAGGGAGAGAATGACACCATCTGGCATTCCTCACGGATAGCTCACAGAACACCATCTGGCCCGCTCGGAAAGGCAACTAATTCAACTCCACCCCCGAGTTTTCTTAATCTTGATTTTTACTTGCTTCACATTTTTCATGCATCGTATGAGAAAATTCTCGGGATAGGATATTAGCACCATCTGGCCTCCCTCGAGACAGCTCTCCCCATATCTCATTCTCAACATACGGTTGGGCGACGTTTTGAAAACATGCATGGAAAACATTTTCGTTCTTTTCTTAAAATATGATGCATGAGCGTGATTTTATGCAATATTTGATAACTTAATATAATTCATGCATAGCTTGATAACTTAACACCATGCAATCAACATAGCACAAACATCTCCAATGTAAACACTATCTTTGTTACTAATCGTACTTTACATATTTTTCATGCTTTATATACTTAGTCGATACTTAGTATAAAATACAATCACAACCAATGACATACAAACATCAATCAAGCCCATATTATTGGATTGGTGCACGGTGCGATACACCCCAAGCAGAATTCAATACATACTTAATGTAACATGTTCATTTCATACTTGATTTAATTAACATCTAAGCATACAACCTTAATCCTACTTTTTATGATGCAGTCTCCAAAGGGGCCAAACACATGCATAATTACTTACCTTTTTTCCAAGCTGAATTTATATTCACTGTCCTTTAATTTCTTTGATTTGTCTTCAAGAACACCATAAAAATCACAATTAACTAAAATAAGTACTCAATATTTTATTTCTATTTTTCATCTAACTTTCAGGGCTCATAACTCTTTTTATAATTATCCAAATTCCATGTAATTGCTATCAATCTCTTTCTTATTTTGTCTACTACATTTCTTTAGAAGACGTTATGATCAGATTCTTACTTACAAGTCTCATAAATTCTACATCTTTAAAATCGGGTATAACATGACCATATTAGTTCATACCATGTTTTTACCTCAACTTACGATATACACAACTTTCACTACACTAATCGGATCAGAATGAATAAGGTATCAATCCAAACCTTAAAATGTTGGCTACACATCATTAGAAAAGATCATGACCAAATTGTAACTCAAAGACTTTGTAAAATTTACATTTCAGAAACTTGTTAACATGACTTATAAAGTGTATACTCATAAACTACATTCACAATTTCCTGTATTCTTAACCATGTAACGTAAATTTCATCCTTTATAAGTCATTACAGTATCAAAATGAATATCTTAAAGGTATTTTCGAGTACCACAAGGCTTGAGTCGTAAGCTTTTCCTTCTCTTGCACTTCTAGTTCTTAAACATCAAAGTTTCTTGCTCAAAACACTAAAACCTCACACTTTTATCACAAAACCCTAAATTTTTCACGTTAGATCATAGAGAACTTTGGGAGAGGGTGAGCTGAGTCGTAGTTAAGGCTAAAATAATGAATTTTTTAAACAATATCACGCGTGGAACGGTGGAAGATGAAACGTTTTTGGATAACTTCAAAGAGCGGTCGACACAAACTACATTGTGTCGACCCCTCACTTTCCAGAGACAGATTCCATCAGAGTTATGTCGACCCAACACAAAGTTGTGTCGACCCAACCTACATTATGTCGACCCAACCAAAACAGTTGTGTCGACCCCTCACTTTCCAGAGACGGATTCCTTCAGAGTTATGTCGACCCAACACAAATTGTGTCGACATAACCTACATTGTGTCGATCCCTCACTTTCCAGAGATGGATTCCTTCAGAGTTATGTCGACCCAACACGAATTGTGTCAACATAACCTACATTGTGTCGACCCCTCACTTTCCAGGGACGGATTCCTTCAGAGTTATGTCGACCCAACACAAATTCGTGTCGACCCAACTGACCATAGTTACTTGTGTTGACCCCTCTTAAATCCTGGGGACGACCGAAAGTATTCATTGTGTCGACCGGACATTGTTCATAGATCGACCAGAAGTTAAAACTTTGATAACTTTTGTTATAAAACTTAGATTTCTATGATTCAAACACCATGCTTTTTATTATTAAGTCTAGTTTAACTTTGTAGAAGACATAAACGTTAAATTCAGAGATTAAAGGTATCAATTATACGAAACACAGAACATCGCTCAAAAGTTTATATTTCCTTAGTCCAGTTTTCATTTGTCAACTTCTAACGCGTACAACTTTCGTACCACAACTTCAATTGAGTTGTTCAACCTATCAATCTTCTCCTTTTGATGTCTTCTATAATTTCTTAGAAGATTACTTTGTCACTTAATCTCATCTGTAGCATAATAAAATAGGAAAACTGAAACTACCCAGTTATCGATTTTCAACCTGGTGGTTATTACTAACTATAAATTTCCAAAACCCATAACTTTCTCTAAAAACCTCTAAATTGAGTAATTTTTGTTGCTATAGTTCCATCAACAAGTCTATTAAATTGCATGAGAAGAACTTAAACTCATTTGAAGAACGTAAAATCTCTGAAATTGGCTAATCTTAACATTGTGTCAAGGTGGTTCACCTTGCAAGGGTCGACCGGTTTCTAACGTAGGTCGACAGGATCAAGTTTCTCACGACCAAGGTGTCGACCGATACTATTCATAGGTCGACTGGTCCTTCATTCACAACCTTCCATTTTCTATTTTCTCAAACTTTCATTCAACAATTAAACTGATTTAGTCCAACTTTCACATTGACCTTATTTTATCAACTACCAATTCTAACATCCAACTTTGTTTCCAAATCATCTAAATTACTATAGGTTTAGGTTACCTAGAAAAGTAGGGTGTTACAGTTATGTCGTTTCAGAAAAGCATGGGTTAAAATTATAATTCGATTACAAATTTTTCAAAAGTCTAGGGTATAGATGTCGTTCCAGAAAAGATGGGTTTGTAATGTTGATTTTAAAAGTGAAGGGGCTCTTATGTATTTGCACAAAGTTGACTGGTTAAGATATTGTTTCTAAAAAGACGGTGTAAAAAGTCTATAAATCAATAATTTCTGAGTCTTGGGATTAAATATATTTTTGAAAGTCAAGGGATAAAATATTGTTTCAGAATAGATTGTGTTATTATTGATATTTTTAAAAGCTTAGGAGTTATAATGTGCTTTCCAAAAGTATAGGGGTTAACATATTGTTGCAGTAATCCGAGGGGTCAAAGTGTTTTGAGTTTTGAACATAGAATTTCCAAAAATTTAGGGCTTGAAATATAGTTTCGGAAAGTCTAAGGTACAAATTTAGTTTAAGAAAAGATTGGGTATGCAGAAAAATGATTTTTAAAGATTAGGGGCTGACTGTACTTTACAAAACTTCAGGGCGTCATAATGTCATTTCAGAAACTTTAGAAGTTGAAATGTTTCTGGAATGTAAATCTTCAGAAAGTCTAGGGCTTGAAATAAAGTTTCGGAAAATATGGGCTAAATGTNCCCGCTCGAAACCCACTTCAAACCCGCTCTAAACCTGAAGCCCAACCCGAGGCCCAACCCGAGGCCCAACCCGAATAAAAAACTGAATCTTAACCGAACTCAACCCATCATATATGGGTTGGATATGGGTCGGATATCAAAATTGATCGGATACGCTTCAGGTTAAAAATTTTCAAACCCGAACCGAACTCGTGGGTCTCACCCCTAATCTACTTTACCAAACTGAAGGGGCCATAATGTCGTTTCAGATACTTTTAGAGTTCAAATGTATATCAACGATAAATCTTTAGAAAAACTAGGGCCAATAATGTTATTTCGGAAAGTTGTGGGGTTTAAATGTCGTTTAAGCAAAGATTGAATTTTAATATTATTTTTTGAAAGAATAGGAGTTAACAGTAATTTACAAAATTTTAGGGGGGCATTACATCGTTTTAGGAACTTTAGGAGTTCAGATGTATTTTATTTATAAATCTTGAGAAGCTCTAAGGCTTAAAATTTAGGTTCGGAAAGTCATGGTGTAAAATGTCATTTAGGCAATGATTGGGTTTACGTTGTTTTTTGAAACAATAGCAGAATGTATTACGAAATGTTAGGAGCTCTTTCTGAAACTTTTGAAAGAAAACTTTCCTTTAAGCAAAAGATTGGGTTTTAAAGTTTAGGCGTTGAATGTACTTTACGAATCGTTAGGAATTATAATGTCGATTTAGAAACTTTAGGAGTTAAACTGTATATTAAGTGTAAATTGTCAGAAAGTCTAGGATTAAATGTTGTTTCGGAAAGTTATGGGTTAAGACTGTCGTTTTAATGTTTCTTTTCAGATTAGGGATTGAAGAAGTACTTTACAAAACAATAAGGGTTATAATGTCGTTTCAAAAACTTTAGGATTAAAATGTATATTAGTGTAAACCTTCAGAAAGTCTAGAGCTTGGAATGTCAAAAACTCGTTTTCTCCGGCAATGACGAGATTATGTAAACCGCTAGCATTCAAGAGTCAACCGACTGCTTATGCGCTCTCCACTACAATCAAGCAACTAGGAAGCAGCCCTAATTTTCTCAGAACTTGCCCATGTTTACCAACACTATTCTACCCGTTGCGTGAGAAATCCTGGACTCAGACGTTGTTTCACGACTTCAATGGCGACTAACCCTCGGGAAATTTGTGTCAAGGCCTCCGTCACTATGCCGAATAAGCTCGGTGATTGTAAGTTTCCATGCTACTCCAATTATTTCTTTTTTTTTTTGTTGAAATTCGTCTGGTTCGCGAGAAATTTCCAGAACGGGATCGGAATATTTGCATATCTGACGAAAAACTGAGTATTTCTTTTGATGGTTTGCATGTCTACATATTATTCAATGAATGTAGGTTGGTGACCATGGTAATTTCTTCCTCCACGTTCGTAATTTGTAAGTGGTGGCTACTGTTATTTGATTTACAATCAATGAATTCAACTACTTCGAAAAGTGAACACCGGAAATGTGCATAATGCCCTATGCGAGCAATTATGAATGGTGCTAAAGCAACATATTTATGTCATATATATAAGAGTAATAACGAGAAACTGATATAACGTATGTCATGTATGAATGTGACTAGTTTTTCTAATTATTAGTGTTGAATCTCAAAGCGGAATAACATTGTGGATGTGTGGAAAAATTGAAGTTGACAAACGAGTTTCAAGATGTGACGTATGTTCCTTTGTCTGTCAAGTACTTTCTGCCAAAGGGTACTGCCAACCTTGGAGGAAAAACATCTACCTTACTGACATGAGGTTGGTGGATTTGACCAACAAGCCAGAATGGGGATCATTTACTTCACTTTTGTATCGGAACTCCGTTTCTTCACGGAGTAAAAATGACTTCTCCGTACACTAATTTTGAAGAACGCTACAAGATATGATTTTCTTTCTGTTTTGTTCTTAATCTGATTTTGTCTTTTATTTAGGTTCTTAAAAATCAATGCGGGTGGAAAAGTTCCCAGTCATCAATCTCGAAGAGAAGTTGATTTCAGATTCAGATGTTATAACAATTAACACAATTGCTCAAAGAGAAATACCCCAATCCACCATTGGCTTGATGTGCAACTGAAGCACATCATGAGTTTAGCCCCGACGAGCACGGGAAAATTTTCTAACTTAGTTGCTCATTTTGCAAGGAAAATCACTCCGGAGACTCAGACCGAGCAAGATCGGGAACAATCGAAGAGCATGGTCACGTGGTACCCGCACACGTCCGACCACGACACGCCCAACGACCGCCATCCCGACAACCTACCGACGACCAACGGGCGAAAGACCGTTGACGTGGCCGAAATCCCTTAGGATTTTGGCCTACTGGAAATAAGTGGTCAACGTGAGGGAACGCACGGTCCAATCCCCCACGGACCCCGCGTTCTCCCACGAAGACCGAGTCCTCGGCCCACCCAACGCCGAGCCTGGCCACATTTATTTTATTCAGCAAATAAGACTTAAAGAAGGAAGAGAAAAACAGCCCAGAAGAAGGAACGCACGAAGGCCCGCGTAGGAACGCCGTAGCCGAGCCATGGTCAACCTTCGGTCAAGCCACGGTCTTCCTTCGGTCAACTAGGAGACCTTGAGCAAATCCTATCGGACACTTGACTTAAATCCTTAAGTAATCCGATTATTTGGTCAAGGAAAGGACAAAGCTCGAGAGGGACACGCGTGGATTTATCGGTGTCCGAGACATAGACACCCGAGATGCGCTCCTCAAGACATCAACGGACCAACAGGGCTTTGCATCAGAAATGATCGTGCCTTTGTTCATTTTCGGACAGTCTAGGAGTGTCTGAAATCACAAATTCAAAATGGCACGGACATATCCCGTGATATCAGGAGAAGAGACCAGCCGGCCACATTTGAAAGCACCCGCGCACGCACACAAACCACCCTTGGAACCATCAACGGATCACCGGGGATTTTAATTCAAAAAGAGACCAGGTTCATGCTAATCAGATCAAGGAAGGAGCGTCTGAAGATCTCATTTCAAAATGGCCCGCGCGGATCCCGTGATGTCCGAGATTTGGTCAACTGCGCGTGCACCCCCTCGGTCAGCTGCAAGTCTCCCATGGTCCACCTTGGTCTTCAATTTGAGTTCAGCCGCGCATATCATTTTTGTTCAGATTTCTAGCTGAAGAGAAGAGCATCTGGACCCTCCATTTCAAAATGGCACGCAGCAAATCCCATGATGTCCGAGATAGGGTCAACATCGGTCAACCACGCGCGCACATCTATCGGTCAATCGAAGGTCATCCCCCGGTCAACTACAGTCTCCATTCGGATTTAGCCGAGCTTATCCATATTGGTTCGAGTTTACAGCTGAAGAGAAAGGCATCAGGACCCTCCGTTTCGAATTGGCACGCATCAAATCCATTGTTGCCCGAAGCTTCATTAAACCGTGGTTGACAACGGTCACTTTTCAAATTCAGCCGAGCAAATCTTCATTAGTTCGAACAATCAGATAAAGAGAAGTGTCTTGGTCCAAATTTGGTCAAAGAAGACCGTCTCCTAAGCGATCCAAGACGTCCGTCTCATCCAAAGGCTTAGTTTTATTTCTTTTTCATTTATCTTTAGTTTTTATTTTTAAGTTTATTTAAGTGTATCGACCTTCACTTAGAAGGTAGAGAGAGAGAATTTTAATAGAATTGTGCTTTGTACCTTCATACCCTTTGGTTGAAGCTCTTTCCGACGGTTTCTTCTCCGGTGAGTCATATCTGGCCAAACTCCGTCAACCCTTGAGTGCTCGATCGGTGAGTCACATCCGAGAGCATCCAAGGTCTACCGATTCCAATACTTTGATCGCTCAAGTTTTTGAATCGTCCGACCACATCCTTCCTAAATTCCATCTCATCTCCCGAGCCTTCAAAATCCCTCAACAAGCCGATTCCGGTCCATACATTCCCCTATGAGCCACCTTCATATCTAACCGAGCCATTCTTCCATTTTTCCCATAAATCCTCCTCATATTATTCCCATTACACTTCTGCACCCAACTTCTAAATTCGCCAGAACACATTTTCCGACCACCGTGCACGTTATCTTACCCGGGTCACGTGTGCGCGCATTTTCCAACCACGGTGCGCCGCTCAATTTTGGACGGCACATCATGGCTACTCCACCTGCAAAGTCATCTGTGTATGTTTTATGATGCAAAAAGTATTCTAAAATGCTAATATGAACCTATTGGATATTGAAAGTATTTTATGCTGCAAAATATAAATACATAATCTGTTATTATCCAAATTTTATGGTCTCTTTACATGAGTAACTATATATTTTATCTTCCCATCTTACTGCTGTCTTATATCTTGCCTTTGTTCGTTCTATTTTTATATTTGATCATATCAGAAACTGTTTGAGAAATACGAGTGGACCATATTTTTCATGTTTTATTTCTTAGACAAAAATCATATTATTTTAGTTGATGACATTTCCTGTTCTTTTGCCTCAGCGGGTCAAAGATCTTTTCCACTTTCATTGGTTTTCTCAAAAGCAAAGAACTCTACCGATGGAACTGAACAAGCTTTGCTAACTGAGCTAAGTTCCTTCAATGATTATATAAAAGAGAATGCAAGTGCTTTTATCTTATTCCATGGTCTGTCTTTAATCTTCAGTATTATATTCCCTTTGAGATTGATTTGGAAATTTTGGCCTTTTTGGTTTTTCATCTTTCTGCGTTGCACGGCCTTCAATTTCTATTCTTGCTTTCATAACTATGGGGCGTTGCTTCTTGTTTCTATTCCAAGCAGGGTCCTTTCATAAACAGCCTAGAGGTATCGGCTGCAGACTTGTCTCTCGGACCAAAGTTGTATCAACTTGAAATTGCATTATCGCGATTGGTCTATTGAGGACACCCTACCTTATGTGAAGTCTTATGTGAAGGTATCTCTCATGCTCAAAACAACGATATTGCAGTCTGACACAAAGCCCGCGCTATGTTTCTCTTAATATCTCTCGTTTAATGTAGAACATTCACTCCAATTTTACCTTCTAATATTCTGTTAAGGACCCTAGCGTGAAGGTCTACACCAGAAGGCCCAAGTCTACACCAGAAGACCCAAAAGAAGCATGTTAGAAGAATAAAGCTTGAAGGGTTTATTTTGTACTGTTGTCGTTTTTGTGGGCTTTTGAGGGTTAAGTGGGAGTGTCAGGGTATTGTCTATTTTGAGAAAAGATTGTAGGGGTGAGAGCGCCGCTTGAAAGCTCTAGGGTTCCTATCTAAACTTTGCAGATTTTTCATCTTAATCTTGTCGACTTCTTCTGTGTTTATGTGATAACCCCTACAAATTTGGTATCAAAGCCCTATCATCCTGGCGTGGAAGAAAATGGCGGGTCGTCTAGACGTTGGAAGGATCGAGAAAGTGGAAGAAAGTTTAGCCAATGTAGCTGCGGCGTTGAAACGGATTTCGGAAAGGTTAGCTGTACTTGATACAGTTGATCAACGCCTTCAAGTTGTGGAGGATTATAATCAGAAAGGAAATGGGGTGCTGGAATTGCCGGAAGCAGAGTCGAGCGCCAGAAATTTCAAACCGAGACCCGTTCCACAACCACCCTGGGAAGGCTCACCACGATTTCGGGGAGGGCAACCTCGTGACCAGCTGGTCCGGAAGTTGGAGTTACCTGTTTTCATGGGTGACGATCCCGATCATTGGGTTTTTAGGGCTAAAAGGTATTTTGCGATAAATCAGTTGACAGAGGCAGAGCAAATGGAGGCCTGATGTGCCGTCCAAAATTGACCGGCGCACCGTGATCGGATTACGCGCACACACGTGGCTCGGGGAAGAGATAGTGTGCGGCGGTCGGAAAATGGGTGTGTGCGAAATAGGGATTTGGGTTGCGGAAGTGAAGTGGGCTGTATATGGTGGAGATTGAAGGTAAGAATATGGAAATGGCTTGGTTAGATATGAGGGTGGCTCGGAGGGGAAGATATGGACCGGAATCGGCTTGTGGAGGGGGTTGATAGCTCAGGGATGAAAATGGGTTTTCGAGAAGGTTGAGATGAAGGGAAAGGTCGAATAATCTGAACACTTGAGCAATCAAAGTGTTTGGATTAGTAGACCTCGGAAGTGTTCGGATATGATTCACCGATCACACTCTCGAGGGGTGACGCACTCGGCCGGATATTACTCACCGGAGGGGAAACGTCGGAAAGAGCTTCAACCGTTGGGAAGAAGGTGCTAAGCACAAATTTTATTCAATTTCTCTATGCCTTTCCAATGAAGGCCGATACATTTAAATAAACTTAAAAGTAAAAACGGAAAATAAAATGAAAAAGAATTAAACTAAGCCCTACGATTTGATGGACGCTTTGGATCAATCGGAAAAGATCTTCTTTGACTTTGGGAAGACCAATGACGCTCCTTTTTGGCGGAAGGCTTGATCCATTAGAGATATGTTCGGCTGAATTTGAAAAGTGACCTTTGTGGACCAAGGTTTGACCATGTTCCAGGCATCACGGGATTTGACGCGTGCCAATTTGAAATAGATGGTCTCGATGCCTCCCTCTTCAGCTAAAAATCCGAACAAATATGGATATGCACGGCTAAATTTGAATGGAGATCATTGTTGACCGAGGTAGACCTTCGGTTGACCATGTTCCGGGCATCACGGGATTTTCTGTGTGCGAATTTCAAATTTAAGGTCCCAATGCATCCCCCTTTAGATGAGAATCCAAAATAATATAGATATGCGCGGCAGATTTTGAATGGAGACCAAGGTGGCACGGGGAAGACCTTCGGTTGACCATGTTCCGGGCATCACAGGATTTTCTGCGTGCGAATTTCAAATTTAAAGTCCCGATGCATCCCCCTTTAGATGAGAATCCGAAATAATATAGATATACACAGCGGATTTTGAATGGAGACCAAGGTGGCACGGGGAAGACCTTCGGTTGACCATGTTCTGGCCATCTAGGGATTTTATGCGTGCGAATTTCAAATGTAAGGTCTAGATGCATCCCTCTTTAGATAAGAATCCGAAATAATATAGATATGCGTGGCAAATTTTGAATGGAGACGAAGGTGGCACGGTGAAGACCTTCGTTGACCGAGAATGAGTGGGCGTGGCTGACCGAGGTTGACCATATCCGGATATTGAGGGATTTGCGCGTGCCATTTTGAAATGTTGTTGCCATACGATCCTCTGATGATTATGGCATCTTTGGCTCGGATTATTTTGATGAAAATCTCTCTTGTTCCACCGGTGGCTCTATGAACGGTTTTTGTACGCGCAATTTGATCTTATCTCCTGTCATCACGGGATTTGTCCGTGCCATTTTGAAATTGTAACTTCAGACATTCCTAGGTTGTCCGAAAGAAGATAAGGGCACGGGTATTTCTCATCTAAAAGCTTGGTTGGCCGTTGATGTCTTGAAGCGTGTCCCGCGGGTGTCCATGTCTTGGACATCAATAAATCCTCGTGTACCAACTCGAATCTTGTCCTTTCCTTAACCAAATAATTGGGTTACTCACGGATTTAATCAAGTTTCCAATAGGATTTGGTCAAGGTCTCATAGTTGACCTAAGGTGGACCGTGTCTTGACCGTGTCTTGACCGTGTCTTGACCATGTCTTGACCATGTCTTGACCGTGTCTTGACCGTGTCTTGACCATGGTTTGGCTGCCTTCTCCATTTGTGGGCCTTTGTGCGTCTTTTTCTTTGGGCTGCTTTCTTCCTTCTCCAAAGTTATTTGCTGATAAAAATAAACAAAAAGTAAATGTGACCAAATGATGGTCACTTATTCAATTGGGCCGAAATCCTAGAGGATTCCGGCACGGTCGACGACCAAGTCTACGCTCGTCGTCGGGGCTTGGTCCATGATGTACTCCGATTGCACATCAAGGCCGCAGTTGTTTGTCTGGAGGGAGAGGCTCTAGCCTGGTACCGATGGGAGGAGGGCCGACAGCCTATATCGGACTGGTCTACATTCAAGCTGTTGCTGATGGATAGGTTTCGTTCGACAAAGGAGGGCACAATTTATGAGAGGTTCTTGGCTGTTACTCAAACGGGAACCGTACGGGAATATCGTAAACAATTCGAGTTGCTGGCGTCTCCGATTAAGGATGTACCAGAGGCCTTTTTGGAGGGACAGTTTGTTAATGGCCTGCAACCGAATATTCGTGCCGAGGTAAGGCTCTTGCAACCGCAAGGTCTTCTTCGTTTGATGGATGTCGCCCAACAAGTTGAGGATCGTAACAGCATGCTGGTTCAGCAAAAACAAGCAACCTGAAGCCTCTTTTACGGAAAAACAACGTTAGTCAAGCCGATTGCGGCAGCTCTGATGGCCCAGGTGACAAATTCCCCTTTGCAGCTCCTTTCAATCCACAGACAGTTACTTCCTCAAAATGACGGTAGAGCCGTAACGAGTTTTAGACGGCTCTCAGATTCTGAAATCCAACCGAAAAGAGCAAAAGGCCTCTGCTATAAATGCGACGAGAAATTTACAATGGGTCATCGTTGTGCTCGAAAAGAGCTCCCGATCATGCTGGCTCTAGAAGATGAAACATCCGAAGGTCCAGACTCAAAGGAGCGAGAGAACGAACCAGAACTTACTGAGGCTAATGTTGAGATATTGGAGTTATCCGCCAATTCGGTGATTGGTTTTTCATCTCTGAGGACTCTCAAACTTCAGGGTACGCTAAAACAAACTGTCGTGGTGATGATACTGGATTCAGGGGCTTCCCATAACTTTATATCCACACTTTAATTCATCGTCTCAATTTACCGTTGTCGGGACAACATGAATTTGAGGTGATGTTGGGAATAGGAGCTAGAGCTCGTGGCAAGGGAAAAATTGAGAAGGCGAAAATAATATGCCAAGGGCATATCTTGTTGGTAGATTTGTCGCCATTAGATCTGGGCAGTGTGGACATCATTCTGGGCATGCAATGGCTCCGTACCCTAGGGGATACCCACATTAATTAGGACACACTTTAGATAGTTTTTGATGGAGGGGACAAGGAGATAATTCTCCAAGGGGATCCTAGCTTGTGTGTCCAACAATCCTCAGTACGGGGAATTTTGAGAGAACTTCAATTAGTAAAGCGAGGAGTATGGCTCGAGGTTGCGTGCCTAGCCGAAAATTCACCTGTTGGGGATTTCTTCACTTCTCCATGGGGGACAGAATTGGCTGATTTTAAACAGTTATTTGAGCTTCCAACACAATAACCTCAGAGGAGATCTACAGATCATTCAATTCCGCTCAAACCCGGTACCGAGCCGGTGCGAGTAAGACCATACCGCTATCCACAAGCTCAAAAAGAGGCAATCAAAAAGTTAGTCAAGGATATGCTAGCAGCAGGGGTTATAAGGCCGAGTACAAGTCCTTTCTCAAGCCCAGTGATATTAATGCTGAAGAAAGATGGCTCGTGGAGGTTTTGCGTAGACTATCGAGCTCTAAATCGAGTTACGATTCCAGACCGGTTCCCAATGCCCAACATCGACGAGCTATTAGATGAACTCCACGAAGCGACCATATTCTCAAAGCTGGATTTGAGGTCGGGTTACCATCAAATATGTGTTACGCCCGAAGACATTCCAAAAACCACTTTTTGTACTCACGTAGGAAGGCCACTACGAGTTTGTAGTAATGTCATTTGGATTTTCTAATGGTCCGGCCACATTTCAAGCGCTTATGAACACGGTATTTTGATCTCTGCTACGTAAAACAGTTCTAATTTTCTTTGATGATGTGCTAATATACAGCAAAGTGAAAGAGAAGCATCCAGGACACGTGAGACAGGTGCTCAAGTTGATGGAAGAAAACGAGCTGCGTCTAAACCCAAAGAAATGCCAATTCGGCCAGGAGACCATCGCATACCTGGATCATATTATCTCAGCTCAAGGTCTTTCTGTGGATCAGGATAAAGTTCGAGCAATGTTAGAGTGGCCTCTTCCTCGAACCCTTAGGGAAGTGCGTGAGTTTCTTGGCTTGACTGCTATCAAAAGTTTGTCAAGGGTTATGGACAGCTGGCCAAACTCCTAACGAATTTGCTCAAAAATAATAATTTCAAGTGGAATGAAATGACAGAGAGTGCCTTCCACAGCCTAAAACTCATTATGACTACAGTGCCGGTTTTGCGCCTACCCAATTTTTCCAAGGAGTTTGTACTGGAAACGGATGCTTCGGGACACGGGTTAGGGGCAGTTTTGATGCAGCAACAGCGGCCGGTGGCTTTCTTCAGCCATGCTTTGGGTCCAAAAGGGGAGTTGAAATCGGTTTATAAGCGGGAACTAATGCTATCGTCTTTGCCGTTAAGAACTGGAGACATTATCTATTGGGCAGGAGATTTTTAGTTTGAACCGACCAACGCAACCTCAAATTCCTTCTTTAACAGAAAGAGGTCAACCCAAACTATCAAAAATGGCTGTCCAAATTATTGGGTTATGAGTTTGACATACAATACAAACCGGGAGCAACAAATTCGGCTGCTGATGCCTCATCGAGATTTCCCTTTCCGACGTCCCTGATGGTCATCTCTACTATATCTTTTATAAATCTTCAGGCAATAATCTCCCTTATTAGGAAAGATCAAGTGCTAAACCAGGGTACTCTTTCAGCGGAGGGCACTTGCTATATAAAGACCGCCTAGTCCTTCAACAGAGTTCAGCCTTGATTGATTTGATTTTGGCCGAGTGCCACGACGGCAAAACCGGGGGTCATTCGGGAGTGCTAAAGAACCATGAAGAGGATCCAATTCAATTTCTATTGGCCCGGGTTGAAAAAGAGGGTGGCTGCGTACGTGAATGAGTGTGTTGTCTGTCAGCGGAACAAATATAGTACTCTTTCTCTAGCAGGATTGTTACAACCTCTCTCAATTCCGGATCAGATTTGGGATGACAATTCGATGGATTTTAACGAAGGGTTACCGAAGTCTAAAGGATTCAACTCGATTTTGGTAGTGGTGGACAAATTAAGCAAATACGGTCACTTCATTCCGGAAACCCACCCTTTTTCAACTCCTAAAGTGGCAGAGAATTTTTTAACACGGTGGTGCGCCTTCACGGGATACCGAAATCTATTGTGTCGGATCGGGATAAGATTTTCTTAAGTCATTTTTGGAAGGAACTCTTCCATCTTCAGGGTACGACACTCAAACATAGCACCGCTTATCATCCACAAACAGACGGCCAAACCGAGGTGGTGAATCGTTGTCTCGAAACGTACCTTTGATGTTTTATCACTACCAAGCCAAATGAATGGGCTACGTGGATTCCGTGGACCGAATATTGGTATAACACTTCTTTCCATACTTCTTCCAATACAACGCCGTTTAAAGTGGTTTACGGGCGGGATCCACCACTACTAATTCTAGTCGATAAGGGGGTTACGGCGAATGGTCTAGTTGATCAACAATTACTCAAGAGGGACGAAATCTTACAAGATTTAAAAGATAATTTGCAGCGTGCCCAACTGACCATGAAGAAGCAGGCAGACTTGCATCATAGAGAGGTGAATTATTTAGAGGGGGAACTCGTTTTTTTGAAGTTAAGGCCGTATAGACTGAAATCACTCAACAAGGGAATCAATGTCAAACTCTCACCCAAGTACTTTGGTCTATTTCAAGTTCTTCAACGTATTGGTAAAGCTGCCTACAAACTCCTTCCAGAGTCTGCTAACATCGATCTCGTTTTTCATGTTTCTCAGCTCAAACCAGCAGTGGGTACAAACCTGTAAAATGCCGCAATTCCGGATAAGTTGTTGGACGACATTTCTTTTTGCTTATACCCAGAGCAGGTTTTGGGAGTTAGACAGTTTCTTGGCGAGCACACCAAGCACAAAGAAGTGCTAATTCGTTTGAAGGGTTTATCAGACGCCGAAAGTTCGTGGGAATCAACGGATATAATTACCAATCAGTTTCTGGAATTTCACCTTGAGGACAAGGTGATTCTCGTGACATGGAGTATTGTTAAGGACCTCAGCGTGAAGGTCTACACCAGTAGGCTCAGGTCTCTACACCAGAAGACCCAAAAGAAGCCCGTTAGAAAAATAAAGACTGCAAGTGTTTATTTTGTACTGTTGTCATTTTTGTGGGCTTTTGAGGGTTAAGTAGGAGTGTCAAGGTATTGAGGGGTATTATCTATTTTGAGAAAAGATTGCAGGGATGAGAGCGCCGCGTGAGAGCTCTCATCTATGATTGTGTGATAACCCCTACCATATTCTTCCATTACGACATGATGTTTATGCCTCGTCCAGTTATATTGTTTAGAATTATTATAGTAGACTTTGAGTACTTCAATGAATAAATAACATAAATTAATGAACGACTTGCACTTCAAAATGTTTATATTGCATAAAATTAAAAAGGTAAAACTAGCATTATTCTTCTCGTGAATCTTCATAGTTTTTACACGGTCTATTTATAATTTTGATGAATGCTCGACAGGAACTATTTTTGAAAGAGTCATTTGTGAAAACTCGAGCTCTTCCCGAGGATGTCACTGCCGGCTGGTGGCCTAAAGTATATGGTTGAATGAGTTCAAAGATCGATAAATTGGTGAGCAATCCAGGAAGATGATATTGGATAGCTTTGTTAATCTAAATTGTTGTCTGAATTATTGGCCATTAGCTTCCTCTGTTTTGGGGTATGTTGATTTTGGAAGCACATTTGTATCGATAACAAACTCCTCATCATTTGATCTACTTTTATAGAAATTTAATATTTATGAGGTATGACTATTGATTGTGTCAATTTAATATTCATGAACTATGGTACCCAAATCTCTGACATGATCGGACCCTTCTGATCACTCGTGCACGCTCTCCAATATTGGAATTTAAAATAAAAATGGATGGAAATTAGTGTTTTAAGCTGAGCAAGTTTTGAATGTCATATTTTAAGGAACAATTAGTCGCAATTCACACGTATTTTAAGGTTTATTTTTTTGGGTGACTTACCTTTGTACTAATTACATGACCAAGCTTAATTTTGTCTTTTAGCCACGTAATTGGCCAAATAATACAATGGCGCTGCTCTTTCGGCATCAAAGTAGGCAAGCTCTTTTGCCGCCTTCTCCGCCAACTCGGCGGCCAGCTTCCTCGCCGGCTCAACTCCGATTAGCTTTGGATACGTCGCCTTGCCCATTGCCAAATCCTTCCCCGCCGTCTTCCCCAGTTCCTCCGACGCTCTCGTTATATCCAGAATGTCGTCCACCACCTGAAACAACAGCCCTATGTATTTCGCGTAGTTTCTCATCTTCTCCACTACCTCTTCTCCTCCGCCGCCGATTATAGCTCCGCAGACTACGGCGGCTTCTAAGAGCTTCGCCGTTTTGTGTATGTGGATGTACTCTAATTGTTCCAGATTGATTTTTTTTCCTTCACTATAAATGTCGGCGATTTGTCCTCCGACGAGCCCTTCTGACCCGGTCGCCACTCCCAGCTCTTCTATGACTTTTAGAGCTCGATCAGGTGAAGACCTCAAGGTTTTCGCTGCTACGTGCTCGAACGCTAGGCAAAGCAACGCGTCGCCGGCGAGGATGGCCGTGCTTTCGCCGAACATCTTGTGGCTTGTGAGTTTTCCGCGGCGGAGATCGTCGTTGTCCATGCAAGGGAGATCATCGTGAATCAGTGACATCGTGTGGATCATTTCGACAGCACAGGCGACGGCTATAGCATCCGACTCGTCGCCGCCGACCAACTCGCAAGAGGCTAAGCAAAGAACCGGCCTGATTCGCTTTCCTCCGGCTAAAAGGGAGTACTTCATTGCGTCTTGGATTACAGCCGGGTGGCGATTCTTGGACGGAACTACTTCTCGTAGAGCTCTGTTGATCCTCTCGCCCTTCTTTCCCATGTACTCCTCGAAGTTAAAGCCTTCCAGAGCGTGATTAAATGGTAATCTAACGACCACATCTTCTTCCAATATCGGCGCAGCAACGACTGCCTGAATCGGAGTTCTGAAGGGGTGGATTTTGGAGAAACCAAACGGAACTTTGGGTTGTTTATATTTGTCGGGGGCGAAGGAGTCAAGGAAGGTGGCCCTGTAGTTGTACCCAAGGATTGCAGAGGAAACCGCCATTAAAGATGAGGAAGAGCAGTTGGGAGAGATGAGGTGATGGGAAGGTGGAGCCTGGTACGTGGTTATAGAGGATGAAGAAGATGCTACAAAGAGCGTCTGCACCTAGAGTTGGTATTATTCCCTTTTGTTTTGGCTTTTGCCTTTCACGCACTCCTCGGACATTAGGATTTGGACTTTCTGGCCACCTTCGTTTCGACATTTTATTTGTGACTAAGCATCAATATTTTAATTTATACTTTTTGATATTACCCTTTTCAAATTATTTGTGTGGATTACAAATAAAAATGGAAAATCAAGAAATATAGCTACGTAATTTGTTCAATATGAAAATGTGTTTTTAAAAGTGGATACCCTTGCGGTAAAGAAAAAGTCTTCAAGGTGCATCATTGAAGCGCGAATATAAAAAAATTAGCCAAACGACTTTGACATATCGATCTAAGTTCTCTTTCTTTTAGTTTTTATAATTATTGCAATAATCATTTAAGAATTTAAATTTATAAAATCAAGAAGAACTAATCAACTTAAATCATATGATTTTAAATTTATAAAACATATTTAACGTTTTTTAACTAAATTAATTAAAAATCATCGAAGATAAATTAAAAAGTTAAAAAACTAAAAATTAACTTGTAATTAATTATGAGATTGAAATTACTTCTATATTATAAATTAGGGTAAAAACAAATTTTGGGCCTGAGTTTTCGAGAAATAGGCTAAATCGGGTCTGAATTTTTTGAAATTAAAATTTAAGTTCATCGGACGTAATTTTTTTTGCCTCATTCGTCTGATCGTCCCTCATACGAACGAATAAGGCAAGAAAATCGTCTTTCATTCGTCCGATATTGCCTCACTCGGAAGCATTTGTTTCGTCCGAGTGAGGCAACTGTGCGTCCGTGGGGTCCAAAAACTATAAATTAGCACTCATATTTTTATTTTTTACATTTCTGAAATCGTAGTGAAACTCTACCAAAGTTTTTATTTTTTTGCAAAAAATGAATTTTAGTCGTGGAAAACGCATTAGAATCATTGGACAGCAGCGCAACGATAATTCGAGATCGTCCCAGCCCTCGGATGTTGGAGACTGTCCACGGGTTCCTGATTCGCCCATGTCGGTAGAAGTACGTCGGGCCAAATTTCGTTCTGTTGCAAACGAGAACATATTTGACGAAGTCTTCTCGGTACGGTCGGTCATACCTCCAAGACCAGTTGTATTCGCAGCATCTGAAATTTTGAGGATTCGGCAGATGGTTGCTGACATCGGGTTGGTCAGTATTTTTGAGTTATCAGGCCCATTAGCGGAGCGATTAGTGCGGCTGTTTTACTCCAACATCGTGGTATCTGTGGGCAGCGGTAACTCAAAGACATTTATGTTTGAGCGAGATGTGGTCATTACACCGGAGCACATCAACCGAATTATTTTATTTAGATGAGTCTGAGGATGGACAAGGTAAGATGTATTATAACTCCGCTGATGCCGCAAATTGTATTGTACAGGCGGCCGAATTATCATTTTTTAGACAAATTCGGGCGTCGGATAGTCGAACAAATTCATTGATGAAGCCGAAAGCGAATGAGCTCAACATGGTAGTTCGGGTGATCTAGAACATGATATCTCACACGATTCTTTTCAGGGATGGACATCGAGAGCTAGTAACACATATGAACTTATATATTATGTATTGTCTTTATACTGGAACCCAGTTTAATCCGGGATATTTAATTTTGCAACTAGGTCATATGGCGTTCAAACTCTGGCTCGGTCGAGGCATGTTGAAGCGTTTTATAAAAACTGTTTGTATACTTCTCTACGGAAGCTTTTCTGGAATTTGACATATAGATGTTTGAGACAAAATCTATGCTCTGCATCGACAAACTTCTTTTGAACCGCATTGACAAGTCTTTTCTATCTGTCTGATATTACAGTCTACCAAAACTTGTTCTAACTGTTAACATCTTGTCTTAGCTGTTCGAGAAACTAACTACTTGAATCTCTGCACTCCGACTCAACTACTGCATATGGAAACATATAGAATCCATTATTAGAGTCAATACCGACGACCGTTAGAATAGTCAGAACATGCATCTTTCAAGTGACAATCAACCAAACATAAAACTGATCCGCATGCATAATGACATACATACATTCGTTCAAACTGACAGACACCTCATTCACTTGTGTCGTACAATAATTTAGCTTGAATACCGATTCTGCTACCAGAGTTGGACCTTAGGAGCTCATCTTCATATTGTCGAATAAATTAAAATTGTTCTTCACCAAATCTTTCATTCAAACGTTGCGCTTCTACGCAATTATTAATTGCAATATCGTAGCATCTCGCTTATAGATGAGATTTCTTACATAGACTAATTCTTGAACTATTGTTGCCACTCATTTTGCTAATGCAAGTCGATTCTATGCATTTTTGTAGCATAAAAGCGACATAAACGTCTCTCTACATATATTGTTGTTAGTCTTTTTGAATCGCTTCTTTTGAAGGTGATCTCATAACTATTTGGTTATGCATTCTTCATGATTTTATCTTTTATATCTTTAAAAGATGAGTACTTTTCCGCCGTTGAGAAGCTAAAAACATAGACTATATCTTCATAATCTGATTCAAATGACGTAGTGAATATCATCATATTTGGTCCATCTAAAAATAATTAAACATTTACATCATATCCAGAGTCAAATGACACCGCTAATTCATATAGGATGAAATTAACTAAGATGATCATATTACGAGATGGGCAGATATGAGGAAGCGCAACTGAAGTTGACTAAATGCGAGAGAGGGCATATAATGGGGTAAGGGTTGGATTAGAAATGGTCTGCAAAATGATGCAACACGACGGCCCAGGTTCGGCAGGCTGAGCCATGCATTGCGACCAGCAGAAGTTGGCTGCAGAAGCACCGAAGCGTAGATACTGACATATGTAGATATGGAAGTGCGCTGAGAATTTGTTAGCTTCTTCGATTGGAAAAAGAATGTACTTTGTGATGCTTAATTTCGGCTATTTTTCTGGTTTCTCGCCATTTTTTGAATCACCGCACTGATACTCAATACATAGACTCGCTAATTATTCATCGTTTTGAAAAATTATTTCAGAAAAAATGTTCATGCTGATTGCTCTCAGTCGAAGGCCAAAGTTTTCCACAGAAGAAGCTTGAGATAACCAACCCTCTCGACAGTTTAACGCCGAGACAAATTCATATGCTTAGAAAATCCTTCCTCTTCAATCTATAACTAGAGGCGAAGATTGTAATCAGAACCTCACACCATAGAAAAAAGAATCATCAGGAAGATCCAAGCAGCAGAATTATCCACGAATCTATACCAGCGAGGATCAGATCAAGATACCCCAGCCTCTCTTCGGTGTGGTTAAAGCAAAATATATAATCATCATCGAGCAGATTCACCTCATGATCAATTTCACAGGCAGAAAAAAAAATCTCGTGAAAAGTAGGCGTTTACGAGACTAAAAGTGTGGAACCTACGAGAAAATGGCAGGAATCCATGGGAAAATGGAATCAGCAAGTCCATGAAGTACCTGTTAAAATTTCAGTTTCGCATCTCGTCGGACCGCTCATACTCTTGATTGGTAAGCAAGAGGAGCCATAGATCGATGCTTTTAAACAAACCAGAAACAAGAAAGCTCTACAAATATGGTCGAAATCAACGACGCCGACATTCCGATGAATGCCCCTGCCCTGACCTCGTAGACGAGGGAGAAACGGCGGTTGCTGCCAGCAGGAAACTGCGTTATTTATAGCCAGAGAATTAGGGCTCTTCCAGTATAAATTGAGGAACTTATTCTGGGCCTAATTCAAAGATAGGCCCAACAAACTAGGTATCCTCTAATCTAAAATGTTACGCCATTTTCAAATTATCGTCAACTTTAATTTTACTGAGCAAACACAAGGATATTTTGTTGGGGGTGGGTGGATCCGACCCAATCTGACAGTCCGATCGGGTTGGATCGGATCGGATCGGGCAAGGGTATTCGGTCGGCAAATGCGAGTTTCGATCCGACAATTAGATCGTTATCGAATCAGATCGTTATCGGATTCAATGCGATCCGATCCAATCCGACATTCGGATTGACTATACTTTATAATTGCAAAACCAAAATCCCCAAATTCGTAAAGGGGTGAGCGTCCTGCACGTGATTTGTGAGTTATGAAAAACAGTGGATAGATTTAGCCATTTAGGCATTTAGCCCGTCGAATTGGTTTAGTACAAACTGCAAAGGGGTGAGCGTCCTGCAAATCAGATCGGATTGTTGCCGATTGAGTCGGATCCAGTGAGTGCAAATCATGGTTTGTTACATTGTGAATATGTGAATTGTGAAATATAATTATATAGTAAGAAACCCGAGACTTTATGTTTAGTGCAAATCTGTTTATACCTGTATACCTTAGAATTGATGTCAAATATTCTAGAATTGTTTTTGGACTAAGTTATTTGAGAATTTTAAATTTGGTTTGGATGTTTTTTTGTAGAATAGAAAGTACAGCTTCTGCAACTATCGACACAAGGATACAATTAACATCTACAACTCCTGTTACAACTACGAATCCTACTGATCCTGTCACTAATCCAAGAAAAAAAGCGTTTAGGGCTGCATGTTGGGATCATTTCACATTGGTTGATGGATGTGATCCGGAGGATCCGAGAGCTAGCTGCAATCATTGTGGCAAAAAATATGTCTGTCATACGAAGAAGGCGGGAAGTTCAAATATGACAAAACATTTGAAGAGTTGCAACAAGTATTGGTTGGCCACAAATCAATTACAGAAGAAATTGCCTTTTACGTAGCTTAAAGGAGAAGCAAGCTCGTCTTCTGTATAATCTTTTACGCAAGCAGAAGCGCGTGAAGTACTGGCGAGCATGATTATAACTGATGAACTCCCGATGAGAATGGTTGAAAAAGAAGAATTTAGAAAGTGGTGCGCATATCTCCGGCCCGAGTTGGTTTTACCTTCGCGCAGGTCGTTGTCAAGGGATATCGAGGACATTTATAAGAAGAAAAAAAACAGTTGAAAGAATATTTTCTTAGAAGTAATCAGAGAGTTTGCTTGACTACGGATACTTGGACGTCGGCCCAGAATACAAACTACATGGTTTTGACATGTCACTTTATCGATGGAGATTGGAAATTGCAAAAGAAAATTATCAATTTTGGCAGATTGATGACCATAGAGGAGAAACCATTGGAAGATTAATTGAGCATTATTTGCGTGATTGGAGGATTGAGAAAGTGTTCACAATTACGGTAGACAACGCCCCCTCTAATGATGTGGCCATTGCACATATGGTTAAGAGTTTGCGACATTGGAATGAATTGGTTTTGGATGAAGATTTCATTCACGTGCGATGCTTTGCTCATATCACCAATTTAATTGTGAATGATGGGCTTAAAGAGCATCAAGCTTTTATTGGTCGAGTACGAAGGGTGGTGAAGTACGTTAACTCCTCACCAGCACGTTTATTGAAGTTCAAAAGTTGCATTGACATGATGAAAATCACATTTAAGGGCAATGTGACATCTGATGTGCCTACTTGATGGAACTCGACATACCTTATGTTGGAAAGAGCTGAGAAGTATACAGCTGCATTCGACAAACTTGCACAATCTGACTCTCAGTTCTTGGGATATATGGGAGAAGAATGGCTTCTCACAGACGAAGATTGGGTGGATATTCGTCAATTTAGCAAATTCTTGTAGATTTTCTATGATTCGATGGTTGCAGTATCAGGTTCCTCGTATGTGACTTCCAACATGTATGTTAGTAAGGTATGTCGAATGAAGCTTAATATTCAAATGCACGCTGAAGGTTCTAATCTATTGTTGAGCTCAATGACTAATGGCATGATTGCAAAATTCGACAAGTATTTGGGTGACGTCGAGAGAATGAATAATCTTATGTGGATTGCAGTTGTTTTGGATCCTCGATACAAAGCAAATATGTTAAAACTTTGTTTGACCATTCTTATGGGGGACGAGCGGGGGCGTGAATATTATGACGAGGTAAATGTTCTTTTGCGCCGACTTTACAGTGAGTATAAGGGTTCAAGTGACGAACCATCGAGTTCGTCCAATGTTAGCGCACCACTACTAAAGGATCTTTTATTTTCTAGATTATACGCCGGGTCATCTTTTACGGAGTCTAGAATTAGTAGGTCGGAACTTGACATCTACCTACACGATGTTGTTGAAGAATTTTCTGATACTCTAGACCTTTTGCTATAGTGGAAATTGAATTCCCATAAATTTCCAATTTTGAGTCGGATAGCGAAGGATGTGTTAATCGTTCCGATTTCTACAGTGCCGTCAGAGTCAGCTTTCAGTTGTGGTGGTCGCGTTATTGACTCATTCTGCACTTCTCTAATACCAAAAACAGTGGAGACCCTTATATGCACTCAGAGTTGGATCCGTTCTGAATCTGAAACTCCATTTTTGTCGGAGGTATTAGAAGATTACAAAACGATTGACGAAGGTATATTTCAACTACACATTATTTATTAACATTACTGTTAATTGATGTTATATTAATAAATATGTTTTATGTGTTTTTGTAGAAATTACGGAGAATGCAACCGGGGGAGACGTAGAGCCGATTATTGAACTCTAAAGAATTTAGTACGTCCATAGTCTTCTATGAGTTCATCATATATAACGAGATTTATTCTCCTTCCCTTTAAACATTGCATGCCAGAAAAAAATAT
>QAOC01044810.1:0-28783 GCA_003255005.1 Begonia fuchsioides
CTAAAACTTCAATTTTATCTTACATAGTTATCATCAAATATAATTGATTGCTTTAAAACCTTTTAAGGCTAACACTGTGACGATCTCTCATCATCGTCGCGATGCTGTCTAACGATTCTAATGCGTTTTCCAATACTGAAATTCATTTTTGTAAAAACAATGAAAATTTTGACAGAGTTTTACTACGATTTCATAAAAGTAAAAATTAGGAAAAACAATGCGAATTTATAGTTTTTGGGCCTATCGAACGCATATCATACCTCATTCGTTCGATCATGTCTCACTTAGATGAATGAGACAATAATTCTTGCGTCTGACGAACCCACGTTTTATTTTTTGAAAACTTATGCTCAATTTGGACTATTTTAATTTGTTTTTACTCTTTTGAAATTTATTAATTCATTATTTTTAAGATTTAATCAAAGCTTTAAACAGTTTATTTACCGAGGCGTTTATTAAACCAATGATTTTAACTCTTGTTTACTAGAAAGATTACCAAACCATCCTCATCTTTCGACCTCTTTAGAGAAAGAAGTAAGGATAGTGTAGTCATTCTATAAATCATAACATTAAAATTTAAAAGGCTACAAATGAAGCGTTAAACCCGAGACCATCGGCTAGTTGCTCTGCTGCTCAGTTGACCACCGATGAAGCTCTCTCTCTCTCTCTCTCTCTCTTGTAACTCTGCTATTTTTTATATTTTCGATTTTGACTTTTAAATGTATTTATTATCGCTACACCAGAGCTTTACCCGACCCATTAAATCTTCTCTACGGGTTCCGTCTTGCGACGGTGAAACGCCATCAGACTCGCTTTTTCTTTGGCTCGACTCCATTGCTGGCCTCATACGGCACCCATTAAATTGGATCTCGATGAGATGGAGAGAGAATCTCGATGGGGACGGAAGTTAGGTCTATTGGGCTTTCAGACATCATTGGGTTCCTCATTGTATTTAGGTCTCCTTTTTGTTTGTCATTTGATGATTATTAAACGATTATTTATTGAGAAAAGATTAAAAAAATATATAGGATAAAAGTTGTTTTTTGGCATGAATTTTGGGAGAATAAATAAAAAAAATCAGAATTTTAAAAAAATTATTTGTAATGTTCGAATGTCTGACGGAAGTCTTTGTGTCTATATCAGACGTCTGAATTAGGATTCTTGCTCCCATATCAGACACCAAACACACTCACCTTTCTTTAGATTTTTTATATAGATGCAATGACCTCCTTTGAACGCCCGAACCCTTCTAAAATCTATATATTTGCTCAGTTTTGTTTTATTTTTTCCACAATGTTTGATACGAAATTCTTTTAAATTTTGACTTTTATAGAAAATGCATTCAGTTTGTGAGAAGTGTATTAGAGTCGTTGAGCAACAACGTGATGATGGTGATAAATCATCTCGGCCTTTAGACACTAGAGGTCGTGCACGTGTGTCAGAGTCAACAATATCTCCTGACTGCAGAGAGTGTCGACCATCTACGCAGGAGAGAATATTTTTACGACGTGTTCGCATTGCAGACCGTGTACCAACCGAGCCAGTTATATTTATATTTTTTGAGGGATTGGTGATTAGGCGTATGATCGATAATATTGGATTACTCGAATATTTTGAGTTATATGGCATATCTGCAGAGCGGTCCATCTGCGGCGGATGATAGATACAACTGGGCTCTTTCGAGTTTTTGCTTTCACTAGGGTCTTGCGTAGCCTCCATCTGATTTTGACAATTTTTACTAGCACTTTTCGGGTTTATTGTTAATTGATTGTACTTTTGTTAATAAATTGTACTTTTTTATTTGCAATTGATTGTAATTTTTTTGTTAATAAATTGTAATTTTTTGTTAATAAATTGTAATTTTTTTATATTTAATTGGTTGTACTTTTTTGTTGATAAATTATACTTTTTTATTTTTAATTGATTGAACTTTTTTTAATTAATAGAAGTATTAACCTTGCACCCCCTACTCAATTAACAATAAGTAAAAACATTAACATTACAAACATCAATTTCAGGATTTCTATCTCGAACATTTTGGTCATCTTAGGAAAAATTCTTGATATTTGGGCGGGTTGGTTAATTTGGAACCCTTATGTGGCAATGTTGAATCTCATTAACATCTCTTCATTAACATCCGATCAAAGTATGGCTGAAGGTGATGCTTTCACAAGACATGATATCTTGTTATATCCACTCATACCACATGTCCCACAATACACCGTTCCGGTTATTAGGCTCATGGAATTGCTACTACGTTGTTGCTCATCCACGTCTTTAGTCTTTTTCTTCTTTGGTCGATCAAGTCTACGCCTGATTTTTGGAGGCATTAAAGTACCAACTAGTGTAACATTGTAGGCACATATGTCTTGTTCAGCAATCGTTGAAATGCAAAATGAATGCATACTTAAGCGTGTATCCGATGATAAAATCGATGAACGTATTTATCAATTTGTCCTCACATTTACTGCATAATGGAGATAACATCTATATACGAGATCCCTGTTAGTTCTCATCTGTAGCAGTTGCAGGTCGCATTACCCATATTGCAATGAATTGCTTTCTGCCATTGTTCACCTCCTAAATGTCATTTTCTGAAGAAAAAAAAATAGCACTCCAATTCTGTACATCTCGGGTCAATTTATTGAATATCCTACTTATTCTCGAGCATAGCAAATCTGGCAATCGAAGTATCTTCTTGTGTCTTTTCAAAATACGGATCGAGATGAATTTTCTTATCATCTCTAATGCAATGATGAGCTTATCTCGAGCTAGAAGGATAACATTGTTGAATGTCTTGCTAAGATTATTCAAACTCGTATTACATTTTGAAATTGACAAGAAAGCATGTGCATCTCATGTTTCTGTGGGAATGATCTCTAAATAATCAGCAGCCAACGAATTATTGTGGTGCATCTTTGTTATGTGTCTTTCGAACTCGGCTTCAGTTGAGACATGTGTTGCGTTCCACAAAAAAATCTTTGTATATTTTGCCACGAAAGTTTTTTTTTTAAATTGGCGTATGGATGTTTAAGACAAAATCTATGATAGACATCACAAAACTTCTCATGAACTGCATTCACAAATCATTTATGTCTGTTTGATATTACCGTTTACCCAACCCCACTAAGATTATTAAGATCTTATCTTAGTTAATGGAGGAACAACTTCATGAATCTCTACACTCTGACTTTACTACTGCATATGCAACATGATATAGTACATCGTCGGAGTCAATACGGACTCCCGTCAATAGATGACCAAGACACAAACTCTTGAGATGACAATCATCGAGAGATATATTTGGTCTGGAAAATTCAATGATTGCTCGCATGCATGCGAACATGGATACATATATCCTTTTGAATCCAGAAACATATTCTTCACCTGTCTTACAACAATCGAGCTTGGTTGTCAACTCTGCTTCCAGGGTTAGATCGCATTAGCTCCTTCTCATACTGCCGAAGAAATTGCAATTGCTCATCTCCAAATTTTTCATTCAACTTACATTCTTCTAGCTGACTTCTAATTGCAACACTCATGGTTATGATAATGTTTTGATCATTCTTTACGGTCTTGATCATAGAGGGGATCTTTCACGTATGCTGACTCTTTAAGCTATCAACATAGTTAGTGGTCACGCATCTTGCCGATGCAAGTTGATTTTCTAAGACTTGATCGCGAGTATGACTATCAACGAATATTTTTATTTGAATCGCTTATTCATCGTGCATTTTCAAAGCATGAAGGTGTCATAGACATCTCTTTATGCACAATACTTTTATTCGCTTATGGTCACTTCTTTTGAAAGTGTCACTCCGTATCCATTTGACAATGCAGATTCAGTAATTTTACCTTATAAATTCTTAAGATATTTACATTTTTTCAAGATAAAATTCAATCTCGGCTAGTGCAGGCAAACTTAAAATTTCGTTCGCATCATCATCGTCTGAGTTGGGTGACATAGTCAAAACTCTCATATTTTCACCGCCTCATGAACATTGAATCTTTACATTATATCTACTATTAAATAGTCTAATGTTTCTATATATTGGTTCATATTCGCCTAGAGGCAAGCCGTTAACCTCAGTGAGTTGGTTAGTATACCAAATTTATATTTACTTAATTTTCTTATTCTTCAGCAGCGTTTCTCATCATACGTGCCACAAATTGTTAGAGATACCAATCATTTTTGTAGATATAAAACTTTCTAATATATGTACTTACAATTTTTTAGTGTTTTTTGAAGATATGAATTTCAAGTAACAAACTAAGCGAATATATAGAGACATTAGTGGGGTTCGGACGTTTGAAAGAAGGTTCATGCGTCAATATCAAATGTCCGAAGGAGGGTGAGTGCGTCCGAAACGGATGCAGGGACCCCCTTCGAACGTTAGATGAACTTTAAAATGAGTTTTTTAAAAGTTAGACTTTTTTCGCATATTTTCTCAAAACTGAAGCTCAAAAACAACTTTTACACAAAAAGTATTCTTCGAAAACGCGACTTGCGAGATTCGAACCAACGACCTAAGGTCGGTTTTATGAAATGATATAGAATCTAACTTGGTATGGCGGGGAAAGTTGTTTTGGAACATCCTGGAGGAGATTATGAACCGATCAGACAAGCTTTTCTTATGTAATTAGTTTAATATTTTGTTTGGACATGTTAGAACTAAAGAAACTAATGTTCAAATCTTCCAAGCTAACTAGTGAGGCTGCCACAATCACACGTTACATGGACAAGTAGACATTGTTCTTTTATAATGAGAGTTCTCCTTCATGCTTCTTATAGCACGGTTGGACTATAAATCCATAATAAAAATGAATCAAGCATAAAATGGTGCGAATTGTAGGTGATACCAGACAGTATTCTGACACGAGTAACTGAACCCACTTGGTTTAATGGATTTTTTTCTGAATGGTCTTATTTTTTTCAGGATTCAGAAAAAAAAAAACATGGCGCCAAAGGCCGTCGTGGTCAAGGCTCAAGGCCCCCCCTTGAAAGCCGACAGGCTTATTTCCACATTCAAAGCCTGACGCCAATTGCTTGATCACTCTTTTTCATCACTCGATTTGCTTCACCCAAACGCTCGAACAAGCCTAAGCCGTCTAAAGTCTGGGATCTGAAAGATAACCTTTTCAATGTTGTAAAAAGTACAAATCCAATCGCCATTTTTATAGCCCATGAACAAAACCAAGACCAATCGACCATCCCATGTCGTAAAAGACTTTGAAACTTGTGCGTTTCGTATAAACTACGACGACCAAGAGAAGAAGAAATCCTAATTCACAAAGCATTCTGGTATGAGGGCGTGGTTTCTTTTAGGGTCCCGACAGTAGTCGTACACCAGATAGTTCCTCTGCACCCACTGCATCGCCTGGATTTGATTTGCACTCAGGCCGCCGAGAGACGACGGCGAGGCTGACGGAGGGCCTATCGGGCACGCGCCTATTTTGAAGTCGGTGTACTTTCCGATGAAAGGCTGGTATTGATAGTCGGCTCTGTATTTTCCATCTTCTGTGGCCCACGATGACGCATCCCAGATTGAGCCGTACACCCACATTGGCCTTTCTGGATACGTCGCCTGGCTCTTCTTCTTATACCTTCTGATGGGTATGTCATCCACTAGGAATCTGAAAATTTAAAGTTAAAAAACCCCCTTTTTTAAGTGAATTTGTCTGAAAACACATCATAGTTTTAACCCAGATTTTTATTTTTAAATATAGAAATAAAAGTAATGGAATGGTTGGGATGAAGGCTGACATGATCTCTCTCGGCGTCCACAGAACAGCGTAGTGATGAAAAGTTATGGTGGGATCAAACCAGAGATGAATCTGCATTTCTCTTCCGATTATATTTCCATCCCCACTCCCTTTCATGTACACGTTGGTCTGCAAAATGTATGGCTTCCCCGGAATCGTGCCCAGAAACTCGATGTCTATCTCGTCGTGGTTGCCCGGGAAATCTTCACTGTTGGACAGCTATCAACAAGAACACCAGAAACTAGACCATCAAAAGAAAGCAAACCAGAAGTTGACCGAAAATGATAGACGAACGGTGGAGAGCTAAAAGGTTTACATATAATGAGGTGATGACTCCGGCAGTGTAGCCGGGATGTAGTTTAATGGAAGCTCCGAAGTAGCCAGATCGATAAGCACGAAGCGACTTAAACCCACTTCCTGTTTTTCATTCAACAACAAAAACACATCAAACGTTAAACCTCGGAAAGTGCTTCTTTTAGATCATTCAGAAGCAGACCTGAATTTCTATCGAGCCAAACAGTTAACATGCTTCCGTCGAGCCGCTGATGCTGAGGGCTCCACAGGTTTCTAAAACCCTGGTTGAACCCTAAAGAAGCGACTTTGGAGCTGGGGAAGTAGCCGGGAGAGGGTGGACCCTGGGCAGAGGTAGAAGAAACTGAAAAAACAAGAACAAAAAGAAAGGTGAAGAGCAGGGATTCCATGGACTGGAGACACAGGACAGGAGTGATCAGCACAGAGGCTGATACCGTGGGACAGAGAAATGAGAGTAGGTTTATTATTTTATGGAAGAATATGGCTATGGAGTCGAATAAATAGGGCAAAAAACAGGACCCACTCCAAGAAGACGACGATAAGTTGCTTATTTGGTCGACTTGATACAATGGGGCCTACTGATGAGAAGATAAATTTTATAGCTAATGCATTTATGGATCGAAATGGTACTTGAATCTCGAATAGGACGAGAAATTTGGGATGTCGAAAATAAAATACATTGTGCGATGTAATTTCGAAACTCGAGCATCTCTATGTGAAAATTATAAAAATCTATGAGTCCGACCCAAGCCAGCTAAAACTCGAGTCGCATTGAAACATGACGATAGCAAAGACGTGGGAATAATAGGTAATAACGACGATAAAATCCTTCTGAAAAGTAGTTGGAAATATATGGTGGGGGGATTTGCAATCATACTCTTGTCTTGTTTGATCTAAGTTCACTTTCTTACCATCTTTGAATCAATGATTGGAATCTTTCAAAAGCTCACCGAAAAAGGGTCATATTTTTTTAGAGTTTTTTTATAATTACTTTAACATATGTCAGAATATTACAGTGTTTTTTATTTTAAAACTCAAATTTATTAGCTGTGTTTGCTCTCCTTTCTATATTGGACATATAATTCGTTTTAAGTCCCCAAAAACACTCTTTTGTAGACTAAGATGATGATAGACAAAAGCACAAGAGAAGTGGTGAGACATGGCCCGGGCGGCCATGGCTGAAGCTGAGTGCTTGAAATGACAATTATTGAATAGACATCCCAAATAAAACGATGCCTTTTGGAAGCCTTGGTTAAATTCATCCAACTTGTGCCATATGATAGATTTTGTCGGTAAGGCAGTACCTATCAGCCTCCATTATTTTTAAAATTAATTAAAAAATAGAAAATAATGCTCGGGAAGAAATGGGAGGCGGATGGATATGCATTAGTAATGGGTGAAATATTTCAAGTTTGAAAAATCCCAGACAGAAATTCCAAGAGAAAAAAAAAATTTGGGCCTCAATTTTCAGAAAATAAGTCAAATCGGGCCTGAGTTTTCAGAAAATAAAATTTGAGCTTGTCGGATGCAAGAATTTCTTGCCTAATTCGTCTGATTCTTGCCTCATTCGTCCGATCATTGCCTCTTTCGTCCGATCTATGCCTCACACGGATGCATCGTTCGTCCGAGCGAGGCAAGTTTTGCGTCCGATAACCCGAAAAAACTATAAATTTGATCTTCTTTCTCATGGAAAATCACACCTTCGAAAAATAGTTCTATATCTGCTATAATGGCTGGTAGAAGCAAATATGAATTGGGTTTACGAACCTAATGCATATGTCCCTCATTTGCAACTTTTTGATGGTGAATATGATGTAGAAGTTCAATCTTCTTCAGAAATGACAAATATGATGGCTTTGACTATGCCACCTGAATCAGATGAGGAAAATACAACTGAAGTTTTGAGCTTGTCAGCGGCGGCCGAGAGCGAGCTTTATCTCTATAAAAGAAACTCATCTGTTAAAGATTTGAAAGATGAAATAATGAAGAATGTATTATCAAATGGATATGGGATCACTTTCAAAAGAAGCGATCCAAAGAGACTAACAACAATATGCGTAGAGGGATGTCCATGGCGCCTTCATGCTTCAAAGATGCATGGGGAAGAAACAATCTAAATTAAAACTTTCGTTGATACTTATACTTGCGCTCGAGTATTGGAAAATCGACTTGCATCGGCAAAATGGGTGGCGGTCATATATCTTGACAGGTTCAAGAGTCAGCCTATATGAAAAATCTCATCTAAAATGGAGACGGTACGTAAAGATCACAATGTTATCATATGCAGTAGTGAAGTCAGAGTGCAGAGATTCATAGAGTTGGTTTCTCGAACAACTAAGACAAGATGTTAACAGTTCAAACGGGTTTGGGTGGACTGTAATATCAAACAGACAGAAATGACTTGTCAATGCAGTGCAAGAGAAGCTTGGTGATGCAGAGCATAGATTTTGTCTCAGACATCTATATGTCAATTTCCAGAAAAGCTTCTGTGTAGAAGTATAGAGACAGTTTTTATGGAACGCTTCACATGCTTCGACCAAACCCGAGTTTGAACTTCATATGACACGATTGCACCGTCATAACCCGTTGGATGCTGAATATTTAAGAGTCATTCCGAAAGAAACATGGGCAGTACATGCCTTCTTGTCGAACTCAAAATGTGAAATGAGTTTAAATAATCTTAGCGAGTCATTCCACAACGTTATTCTCGCAGCTAGAGACAAACACATCATCACAATGTTGGAAATGATACGTAAATCTATAGTTGTTCATATTGTGAAAAGACATGAGACGATGCTTCAAAGTTCAGATCTGCTATGCTCGAGAATAAGGAAAATCTTAAATCAAGCAACCCGGGAGGCAAAGAATTGGAGTGCTGTGCTTTTCAGGAAATGTCATGTATGAAGTTAGCAATGGCAAGAGACAATTTATCGTCAATATGGGAAATGGTACTTGCAACTATTACAGATGAGAACTCACAGGGATTCCGTGTGCCCATGCTATCTCCGCTATGCAGTGGATGCGCGTGCCAATTGATCAATATGTACACCAATACTATCATCAGGAGACATATCTAAAGATGTATTCATATTACATTGCACTGATTACTGAACGTGAGATGTGGCCGTCAAACATACAATAATATAACGAAAAAAAAGTACAATAGTAATGATAAAGTAACTAAAAATTGCCACAATCTGGTGGGGCTGTGGAGGATCCTGGTCAAAAGGAGAAACTCAAAACATCCCGACTGTATCCAATGTCCGCCGCATCTGATCCACTGTGTGCTCAATCTTGTCTATCCGCTGCATCTGCGCAGCATGGTAATTGTCCATCCGTTGCATCTGCATGGTATGAAACAACTGCATCTGCTCCATCATAAAAGTCAATGTTGGCTCATGGTACGAGGGCTGCGGCATCTGACTAACGGAATGGTCGGAAGGTCTTGGCATCTGACTCATCAAAGGTGCGCCGCATCTCATCCACTGTGTGCTCAATCTTGTCTATCCGCTGCATCTGCGCAGCATGGTAATTGTCCATCCGCTGCATCTGCATGGTATGAAACAGCTGCATCTGCTCCATCATAAAAATCAACGTTGGCTCATGGTACGAGGGCTGCGGCATCTGACTAACGGAATGGTCGGAAGGTCCTGGCATCTGACTCATCAAAGGTGCAGAAGGTCCTAGCATCCCACCAAAGGACGTCTCTGCCATGTCAGCATAGGGAGAAGTGGGCATCTGAGTAAAATCCAGTGGATCATCCTGAAAGGGAAGATCAACGTCCGGATCGAAGTGCATTTGGGCGGCTGCTGTGTTATCTCCCAACTCTATCAAACTCATGCTCCCAAGTTGACGACGATCGAAAGCGTCATGGGCCCAGCGCGGCCTTATCACCTCACCACGAGGAATCGCTCCACATAATATGGAAATGAGTTTTGTAACCAAAACTTCATACGAAAGGTTTTTCTTAACCACCTTATGAATCTCACCCACATGACGCGAAATTAAATATCCCGAGATGAACCTGATTCCAGTATAAAGACAATACATAATCTATATGTCCATATGAGTTACCAGCTCGCGATGTCCGTCCCTGTGAAGAATCGTGTGAGATATCATGTTCTGGATAACCCAAGCTACCACGTTGAGCTCGTTCGCTTTCAGCTTCATCAAAGAATCTGATCGACTATCTGACGTCCGAATTTGCCTCAAAAATGATAATTTGGCAACCTGTACAATACAAGGTGTGCCCTGAGCGGAGTTGTAATACATCTCGCCTTGCTCATCCTTGGATTCATCAGAATAATCGATAATTCGGTTGGTGTGCCCTGACCGTACCAAGAAGACTTCGTTAAACATACTCTCGTTTGCAATGGAACGAAATTCGCTATGACATGCGTCTACCGACAACGGCGAATCAGGAACCTGAGGACGATCTCCAACGTCTGATGGCTGTAACGATCTCTCATCATCGTCGCGATGCTGTCCAACGATTCTAATGCGTTTTCATTTTGCAAAAAAATGAAAATTTTGGCAATTTTACTATGATTTCAGAAAGGTAAAAAAATAAGAAAAACAATGCGAATTTATAATTTTTGGGGCTGTTTGGACGCATAACATGCTTCACTCGGACAAAAGAATGCGTCCGAGTGAGGCATAAAATCTTGTCTCTTTCGTCCGAGTGAGGGACGATCAGACGAATGAGGCATAAAATTTTGCCTCATTCATCCGAATCGTGCCTCACTAGGACAAACGAGACAAGATTTTATGCGTCTGATTGAGCCCTAATTTTATGTTTCGAAAACTCATACTTGATTAGGCTTATTTTCTGCTTACTATGGCCAAATTTTGTTTTTTCCCAAATTACACCCATAAAAAAACAACCAAAGTGGGCTTCAATTTCACTAGCCTGGAATCGACAATCTACTGTTCTGCAGACACAGATTCAACGCCGTCAGAAACCCACAAAAAAGAGCACATTTTTATTGATTATTTTGATAGTGGCTGGCCTCGCAGGGAACACGTACCCTGCCGACACTGCCGGAGATCCGCCGTTTGACGATGTCGATCGTGGGCCATCTGCCACTACAGTGGCGAACTCGGACATCCCAAGCTCCTTCCGACCTCGACCAGCGAAAAGACATCATCGGCTTTATTATTATAAATTGATGGATTAATTAAAAGATTGAGGCCACCATTAGAATTTGGGCACCTCGTGCGTGTGAATTGATTACTGTTTTCGATCTTCGTCAACTTGCCGACGCCGATTGAGTTGCTCTGAGTCTGACAGTATCTGAGCTGAGTGTTGATGTAGCTTATCACTGTTAATCATGTTTTTAGGACAATTAAGTCGTGATTTTTATATGAATTTTAATTATATAAAATAATGATGTTAAATTGTTAAATCAAAGGGGAAATATAAAATAGTTGAGATAAAAACATGTTCTTGTGATCAAGTGTGATCGAGACTTTGAGAAAATAGCTGAGACGACCCATATCATTCATAGCAAAGTGAGAGGCTAGACATGAACTTGTGGTTTGGAGGGTTGTTGAATAGACATTGAAATCGAGAAAGAGAACCGTAATACCCGGGAGAGAAATAGCAGGAACTGGCTCCCAAACAACTGCATGTAGTAGACCAAAGGGAAGAGAAGCATGAGAAACTAAAATAGGAAAAGATAGGCATCTTTGTTCACCAAGGCGACAAGAATTATAAAATGAAGGAATACCGATCTCTGTTAGACGAAGAGAAGATAAAACTTTAGAAACAATTGGGGCAGCAGTCAGCACGATGTCCCTGATAAGGGTGATGAAGTAATAACAGTCCAAGTGGAGGGGAAGCCATCATGCAACGAAGGTAACTCAAAGAGGCCTCATGAAGTGGTCCACGACCAATCAACTCTACAGTTGTTGTAATTTCGGTTTACTAGCTTTTTTGTATATTTAAATGCTAACCTTAAGCGATTAAGCGATAAAAATAAGATCAAAAGTTAGAAAGATTTTGACTGATGTGTTGACGCGGTTTGGTCAATCTCGCCTGCGATCACGTAAGTTGCAATTTGAAGATTCTTCTCTCATCACACGAGGATCAACTAAGTTAACTTCTGATTATCAACCAAACTTTTACAATTTGAGCTTCTGCCACTCTTATTTCACAACTTTTCTTTTAGAATGGCATCACAATCTCTCTCAAATTTTCTCTTGGAAAACGAACACTAGGAATAACCCGGTTACGATTTTACAATTCGCACAAAACTCACATTGAAAAATAAAATCTCAAGTGAATATCTATCTGGTGTGAGTATAAATTTTGCCAGAGCTTCTGCATTTTCTCAAGTAAAAAATCTTCGTCAAATGAGTTCTCATTCTTCCATTTATACTTCTAGGCTTCTTGGGTTTTCGGTTGACACCTGAGCATTTTTTGTCGATCCTTTACTAGTCATTGTGAGACAAAAATTTGAATATTGTAGTTTAGGTGGTTCCTTTGAGAAACTGGTTGATACTTCTAGTGTCTTGATATTTTCACATTTGGTCTTTGAACATTTTTGGTCGATCTATACTCCGTAGGCGTCCACCCATACAACATTTTCAGCACAAAAGTTTCACAAAAAAAGTTCAAACGAACTCAAATTTGAATGAAACTAAAAACGCTTGAACGCAAATATAAGAAATATTAAAAAGTCTATTTTAAAGGGTATTTTCAATAAAAATAAATAAATGAGTAGATTCATCATTAAAAAAATAAAAACTTATTGAATACTCAATAAACCAACATAACCGTTATTAATCAAGATGTGCTTATGACCAAGATATGGGAAGGATTCTTGTAACTACGAAGTAGGATGAAAGAAATGGGAATCCAGAAGCCACTGATTTGAAACCTTAAAATGGGCATAGAGAAGGTGCTTGTGAATATTAAAGTTTATAGGTGGAACTGGAGGCAAGAAGGCCATATTACCATCTCTACACCAAATAATTAATAAAGTTTAAATTTAGGTGCATGATTCATGGAAGGAAGAGATGGAAAATGAGTTAGACTTTAAACTCATTGCTACTGGAAGATATCGTTGCTAAACGCTTGGCATACCAAGTTACAAAAGATAAAACAGTAGCGTCGAGAAAAAAGAGATTGAGAGAAATAATTGTGAGAGCCATACATGGATGACATATATGGATGGAGAAAGATGACAGAGTGTTGTCACAGTAGATGGTTTCAGCAGTTTGCCTGTTGAGCAAAAACAAAGATCGAGAATCCAAACGATGATATTTTGCCTAGTTTGAGGAACATGAAAAAAACCAGGTTATGACGCAGAAGCACAAGCATTCATAAAGATTCAATCACTGGTGTTGCGAATTCAATCACTGGTGTTGCGAATTTTAATCCAGATTTAGAACGAGATGCAGCGAAAATGGCAAGCTTTTTTAGCGGAGTTGAACCACATTTCAACGTCCATTTGTAGGCAATGTGAGGCCGAGTGAGGGAGAGCGGTTACAAAAAGAAGACAATTGTTCCATAACGAGTCGGACAACGGGCTAAGCAATACAGTCCATAGGAACCGAAATCAGGTCATGGGGAACTACAAGAGATTAGCAGTGGTAACAAGGATAACAAAGAACGACTAAGTCCCAACATCGACCAACGAGAATAAACAACGGGAGGAGCAGGATATCCGAAAAATCCCATGGATCCATAAATAATATAGTGTGCAAGTAACAACAGAACCCAATTGAGTTTTTAAAATGGAAGAAAATGACAGATTTTGCATAGTGGTTAGGTTGGAACTTGGCGATGGAAGAAGGCTTACTGGAGTTAGAGAGGCTCTCATGCAAGATCAAGCTTCTCAATCAATAATTCAAACTCTACTCCAATCAAAGAGATTCTGCAAGAGTTGAGGAAACTAGAAACAAAAATTGAAGATAACTTGCTATTAGAAATAGCCAAACAGACCAGTCTTTCTACTTCGATAAATGCATTCCTTACTAGTTCAATACGTGACAGCCAGAATCAAGGATGAAATCTCAAAATATAAAGCAAATTCAGCTCTAAAAACTTGGTAACACACATGAATCAATCAACATACTTGATGAGCACAAGATCACCTAACCGGTTTGTTGTTTCAAAACTGATTGCAGGCTGCCATTGCGGAAAAAATGAAAAACTAAAAAAAAAACAGTGCACAACTATGAGGAGAGAGGCTAACAGCTGCTTCTTACATGGTATAATTCTCTCAAGCTCACGATAGCCGGTTGGAAATCAGACCGAAGTGGAACAATTTCAACTACCCTGAGATTTTGGGCATTGCCGTTCTTTGGTTTGGATAATTCCACTTTAAACTTTTCTCCCAGTAGAATGTCATTTGCTGTTGAAGCTGCAGAGAAAGAAAATTGTGACGCCATGGAGTAAATGGAACTGAACTATTAGAGCCCACAAAGTAGATAAAGATTGAACATACAAACAAGATTAAAAGATGAAAAATTGTAATTGCGTTTCAAATATAAGATTTCAATCGGTTTTATAGAGAAATAGATCACCTGCCAAAGGATGAAGCTTGGCAAATTCGAAAAATTCATCAGCGCTGCATCCGAAAAGAACTCTAGCTGCTCTGTCAAAGCATATAACCGTAAAAACTTGCGTGACTGAAGCGATTGAGATCTGCGACAAAACAGAAATCCCTTAAAAAGTATATTTCAAAACGAGCCAGCGAAATCTCGATAAGGAAATCAGTCAAGTTCATAAAAAGGAAGGAGTCCGCACGAGGACACGAAAGAGGCGCTTGGAAGAAGACGGGGGGTTGAAGGAGTTGGAGTGGCAGAAATGGCAGAGGGAAAAAGACCCAGAAACGGGATTATCAGGAAGAGTGCGCCCGCAGATGGAGCAGGCCCTGTAGAAGAGATTGGTGTGGTCAATAGCCATTACAATGCAAGCTACATTTACCCAGTTATCAGCCTCCACAGCTGTTAGCTTCACTTCACCAGCTCTCGAACTGCTTTTTGCATCTCTGTTAGCGTTTCCGAGCCCCAGAAATCGGTCTTTTTGAGCTAAGAGCCTAATTTTATAAGGGACGGCAAATTAACTTACTACGTTGAATTAAAAAATATTTTTTTTAATAAGTTGAATAATCAAAAAATTATATTTATTACTTTTCGTTTAAAATTTAGATTAATTGTAACAGAAATAGACCACGGCTGATAGAAAGCTTCTGGTAGAGCTCTAATTTTATCGGTTCTTGTTATTAACAAATGGAACAAGGCGATGACAGCCCCTTCAAATTCAGCTCCTCTGCCACTATTGATGGTTGTGGCCTGTGGGGCTAAAGGCCTTCCAAATTATATTTTCACTAAAATAAAACGAAATTAGAAGGTATGGTTTTGTATTTTTGGAATTCATATTAAAAAAATTAAAATATATATTTATATTTAAAAATATATTTTTAATACAAATATATATTTTAATTCAATTTTATTTATATTAAATAAAATTAAAAAATATATTTTTATTATATTTAAGTTAGTTTTTAACTAATTGGATAGTTTTATAACAAAATTTAATATTTATATCAAATTTTATCATGGTTTAAGTAAGATTTTACTCGATTTTAAAAAAAAATTGACATACAATTCTAGTTTCGATTTCACAATTTTTTATTCTTAAAAACTGATATCGACCCATAAATCTTAATTTTTTAAAAATTAAAACCAAAACTAAATTAAAATCAACAATTTCATTCAAGTTTACGTTCCAGTGTAGTTTTACAGACTCCAAAATACAAGTAATAAATTGTGAAAGTACATAATGAGATAAATTAGCATACTTATGATATTAAAACGACGTCGTAAGGATAACTCTCAGGAAAAGTGAGCAGAGCTCCCAGAAAGGAAATGATACAATGTGGCAGGGCCTTGTCTACCTATTTCCTCAACCTCTTAGTGAAACAAACGCGGCTATGATCTATCGTTTTCGTAGAAGGCCAGTGATTGGTCATCAGTCATCAGCAATCGATGATCATTCTCATCAGCTCCACTGTGCGTCTGATGAGGGAATCTGAGAAATTAGGTCAATATTTTTTATGCAATTGGAAGAAGCAACTTCTGGTCAGTCCACGGCGTCTGAGTCCATGAAGACATCCCCCAAGCAACGCTGAAGATGGACTCATGGAATGCAAAAAGACTGTAATATTTGATTACCTGCTTATCATCTAGACTAGGGTTTCTATCCAGTGGAGGAGGGAAAGAAATTGACCAATATAATAATTATTAATTTTATAGCCAGACAAGACATGGCTCTCCTCTTATATTAATAGGATACAGTCCTTGGAGTTGGAAGATTTGTCGTTCCACGGGGAGGAAGACGAAGGTATTAGAGAGAGATGGGACGAGCACCATGCTGTGACAAGGCGAATGTGAAGAAAGGTCCATGGTCGCCTGAAGAAGATTCAAGGCTCAAAGATTTCATCGACAAAAATGGTACTGGTGGCAATTGGATTGCTCTTCCTCACAAGGCTGGTAATTAGCTCTCTCTCTCTCTCCCTCTCTTCTTGTTCTTCTTCTAGGCTTAGTCTGGTTTTGATTAGGGCTGAAGAGATGTGGGAAGAGTTGCAGATTGAGATGGCTCAATTATCTAAGACCTAATATCAAGCATGGCGACTTCTCTGACGAGGAAGATAGAATAATCTGCGCTCTCTTTTCCAACATTGGAAGCAGGTACGACCGAGAATCCATTTCCTTAACTCTTGTTTACTGCGAAACAAAAAAAAATAAAAATAAATCTGTACTATGTCATCTTCTGAGCGCTGTTCTAGCCGGAAAAATTGTTTTATTTATATTCTTGGGTGGAAAACTCTAGGTTAGGTCCACTGGTAAACCCATTGAATTTCAGTTTATGAAGATCGGGATTTTTTATTTACAGGTGGTCAATCATCGCTACTCAGTTACCAGGAAGAACAGATAATGATATAAAGAACTATTGGAACACGAAGCTCAAGAAGAAGCTCATGGCTATGGCTTCCTGTTCCACGCTGTCCCAGAGAGAATATCCACCGTTGCTTTCCTCTTCTCAGAGCTCGTCACTTTTATCTCAATCGATCATCTCCTCTCTATACAAGCCAGACTACCCTCATCACTCTCCGTCGTCGTTCGACGAACGACTCATCTCGGCGCCCCCTTTCCAGACCCCAGGAAACTTATCGAGTTATGCACAGTATTTTCATCCGAAGAACAACCTTGTATTCTACGGAAACGAAGGAAGATGCAGTTCATCTGATGGAAGAGGATCAGGAGAGATCAAACAGGAAGAAACGAGGAGTATTTTCCAGTTCGCGAACGGAGACGACGAGTACCATAAATTCACTACTATCAACAACGGTTACACCTGCAAAGAAAACGAAAACGCCAATCGATCAAGCCAAAACCCTAATCGGTACTTCTATTTCGGGGAAACCGGCCCGCTAGATCCGCTAATCTGCTTTAACAAGAATCACAGTAACGGGAGTAACAGAGAGAGCTCGATGATAATGGAAGAAATGCAGAGAGAAGATGAGAAGGCGATGTGCTGCTACCCACTGAAATCTAGTGATGACTGAACTGACCTGACTGTAAGTAAAATCAGAAAGATCTGATGGAGGAAGAAGGCATGGGAAGGATGATTCGGAAAAGACAATGATAAATTGTTTTGTTTTCTTTCTGGAAATAATACATGATTGTTCTTGACAGTACATGTAGAAAGCTTTCTTTCTGGTTCCTGCGTTAGGTTTGGACATTGCTGAACGATGAAGATGATGTGATCTGCAGTAAACTCTTCAAAACTCAAGTAAAGAAGTGCTGAAAACTAGAAAAATCATCATGATTACCAAGATCTATAGTCACGTTTGCGAAAGAAACCAGACACGAATTGTTCTACGTCAATTATTTATTTATTTTTAAATAATAATGTTTAAAAAGAACTTCAAAAAATATCTTACACTGACTAAATCATATTTGAATAATCAAACGGTTGAGTTTTAAAATGGGTTACATTGTCCGAGAGTTATTAACAATTAAAGAAACAGATTAAATATATCATATCAATTTTAAATTATACTTTGGTGTGGCATTTATTTTATTTTATTGATGCAATAATATTTAATATTGAACTTAGCACCACTAACAACATGAACTTTGCATCATATTTTTGCATCATATTTAATTATTTTGGATTTTTTTCATTTTGAGTTGGATTTAGATGCAAAACTCATAAATATATCTAACAATACATCATCCTGTTTTGCTTAAGATTTGAAAAATATATTCAAAAAGAAAAATTAAATTAAAAAACATGCATGATTTAGGACATATTTGAGTTTTGTACATCCACCTCAATCAGTCACTGTGTATATTATATAGTACAATAATAGAAAGATGAGACTTTTCTTGCTACCCAATTCAAAGTCTTCAAAAATGTTACTTCTTTTTTCATTAAAACTGCTCCTAAAGTTGAATTTTGTCGAATAAAATTCAAAGTAGCAAATTACACTTTATGATAGTAATGTTATCTATTATTTTGCCTACAAATTTAAAAGTAGAAAAACCTTAATAAATCTCTTGATTTTAGGTAATTGTAAATTAGTGTAGTTAAAAAATGAATTACAGCGTGAAGTAATTTCTATGCTCGGGTTGCCGCAACTTTTCGAGCCAATGTGCAATCCTGCCTTCTTGAAGAATTTGCCTGGGTTTTCGGACAGCTCTTGGCAGCTAATTATTATTATTATTTTGAATTTAATGCATATTAATTTTTTGTCTTCAATGGTTGGAATTTTCATCTTGATTTTTTGGGTTTGAAGTTCTATAATTAACTCAATTCACTGTGCTAGAATTGATTTTTTTTATTAATTTAATATTTTTCTTAAAACTACGTACTATTTAATGATATAAAAATAAAGCGTCGTGTCATTTAACCTAACTACTATGCTAAATTGATTAAGGACGTAGATAGGGCTTGCCAGCTATTTTAAGTAACTAATAATAATATTATTATTATTATTTAAATGATTGTTGTTGTATGTCTGTATGCATTACGTGAAAGTCTAACCAATGTGGAGCCAAGTGACAGTCTGTTCATAATTATCAATTTAATTGGCTACACTTTTTTTATTTTTTTTATTTTTTTTATTTCAACTGATAAATAATCTATGTCCCCTGCCTGTCTACACAATATTCTACGTAAAAAGACCATAGCTGGGTAATTTTTAAAAAAATTAGTTTTGTTCTCGAACTATTATTTGGCAATGTCAAAAGACGAGCTTGAACTATTCTGTGTAAAATGCAGAATGAATGAATTGATTCAAGTGTGAATGTAATCAATGTATGGTGTTCACGAGGAACTTGAATTGAAAATCGAGACCAAATTTTTGGCAAGGCTCTGAACACAAAGCACGGACAGTTAAATTCGATTAATGTATAATAGTCAAGAGTCTGCTGATTTAATTCGACTCATTGGACTCTGGAGGGCCAAGGCAAGCAGGAAGACCATGAATTCCACAACAATGGAACCTAAAAACTCAGCAATAACGTTCAGTCCTACTGGGAGCCAATAGGAGTATACGAGCAAAGCAAATAACTGATAAAAGATCATATTCATCCAATTACTATGTCTAAACAGCAGAATTTAGCTAATATCATCCACCCAAAAGAGGGATGAGAAATGCACAGAAATAAAACTTATTGGATCAATTTACAGCACCTAGTAATTGTTTGAGCTAACCTCGCGATCGGAACAAGTCTCAAACAGCGCTCGCTGTAACTTTCTCAATAACTTTAAGATCAAATATTTCAATCCAGTAGCCGTCAGGATCCTTTATGAATGCAACTCCTTTCATTTTTCCTACAACAGGTGCCGAAATTCGGATTATTTTTCCATAGCAATTCACTCTTTTTCCTAGGCTCAGCCCAGACAACTTAGGATTGCATAGCAGTAAATATACATGTATCCAGAAATTTGATTGATGCTGTTAAGCATTATTAGTTGCTTCCAATATAAAATACATCTCCATTTAAAGTAAAACTGAGGTCATGATATAAAATAGTTCTCCATCATAAACTAATCAACTAACCGTCATCAGGCCTTTTCACGAATTCCACGCCTAGACATTCAAATCTCTCGCATGTCTTGTATGCGTCATCAACAGTAATTCCAATATGCCCTTGATAGTAAGCAAGGAGGAAAACTTGGTAAAAAATCAAATAACACAAGTTCGTATTAATAACAAATCATTAGATAAACGGGCAAGTCATGTTCCATCAAACAAAAAGTTTGTTCTACGCACCGAAACCGCGAGGCTCAGAATTTCCATTGTGGTATCCTTTAAACTCTGGATCACTTTCGGTACCCCAGTTACTGCAATAACGAAAGTAATCAGACAAGAATTCTTAGAAGGAAAATGGCAGATTTTCCATCTGGTTCTACACTGTAATTTTACCCCTCGACGTGATGATTTTATTCATTGGCTTGATTGCTAATATAAATTATAAAATAAAAATCTAATTACACACATTAACAAGGATCATGCCAGCACATAAAATTACATGGTAGAATTACGAGGTAAACTTAACATTGCTCTTTCAAAAATTATAAGATTGAAACTCATTACTGTGTTAGCTCCAATGTTGCCTTTTGTCCAAACGTCCACACAGTTCTGTCAACTGCATCAGCTGGAGCCGACGACAGATCCTATAGAAGAAATATATATATAAATTACAAGGTTTTAAGCCAAATCATTCTACATTTTAGACTCATTAAAGAGAAAAGAAGATTCTCAAAATGGTTTAAAATAAAATGAAATAGAAAATCTAAGATGGGAAAATCTTGAAAATGCTGCCTATGCTGCAGTAGATTGCAGAATTTCACCTCATAACCCAAAAAGTACAAACTGAACTTCATTTCTGGGAAGTCCAGTCACTTGAGTAACCTGGAAAACTAACAGATGTTCTTCATTTTTGCAACAATTAGATTACATTTGGATCTGCTTTTGCTAAATTTCCGGAAGGATACAGAAAAAATAAAGGAAAAACAAAACTATACTGATTCAATGAACAACAGAGAGAGCGACATACGACATCCCCAGCACTCGGGAGTAGAAATCAAACTTTCGGGTCTTTAATTCGAAACATCTGTAATCGAAGGGTTAATTTGATCAAAATCACAATCAGGTCACTCCACAACCATCAGAAACAGAAGAAACGTACAGTTTGTTGCAGGAGGTAACCCCTGGTAGCTTCGTCAGGAGTTGAAGCGAGACCTGGATTGTTAGAGGCGGATTCCTTCGGTTCCGAGCGTTGATTTTTTGGCTTCCTCCCATCCCACGGGCAATTTAAGAATTGGGGGCTCAAGCTAAACCGTAAAAATAGCTTTTTTGCGTACCTTCTATTCGTCTCATTCTAAAATTAATTATACTCTTTGTTAATTTTGGTCTTATTCTTTCTCTCTGTGTAATATTTTCTTGTAAAATATATTTGCAGTGTCTAAGGACATAAGCATATTTGGCCGAATTTCGTTAAATTTTAGTGTTTCTTTTATTACTTTATTCAATAGTCGTTTGTTATTTTGTCGGTTATAGTTGTTGTTATTTATTATACTATTAAATTACTAGGATAATTCTGACTAGGTAAGACTTGATTCTTAAGTGGTCCGTTGTGACCCACCTCTCTTACTTGAGAATCTATCTAGTGTGATTTTTTAGTACAATAGCTTACACGCTATTTAAAATTACCCGAGCTTTCGCAACAATTGATATCAGAGCCTAAGATTTTGTAGTATGCTATGTGGTTGCAGCTTTGTCTGAACTTCCACATCAGAAATAATTCTTTAGGATTCTCGGCTATTAAATAAATTGTTATTTGGTGCAGAAATGACGGACTCATTAGAAATGAAGTCTTTTACTTTCTCAATACTATCAAGAAATGTATTGTCGAATGCGAGATTTGCTGTGGAGATTTTTTATGGCACATGTCATTTTGGCATGTGGCAAAGTGAAGTTCTAGATGCTTTATTTCAACAAGGTTTAGACGTTGCTATTGAAGAAAAGAAACCAGAAGATGTTGAGCAAAAAGATTGGATGAAGCTAAATCGATTAGCGTGTGGTACAATTCGATCGTGTCTATCAAGGGAGTAGAAATACGCATTCTCAAAGGAAATTTCTGCAAATAAATTATGGATAGCACTCGAAAAAAATTCTTGAAGAAAAACAGTCAGAATAAACTTCATATGAAGAAAAAATTGTTTCGCTTCAGTTATGTTCCAGGTACCACACTGAACGATCACATCACGAGTTTCAATGAGTTAGTCACTAATTTGATGAATATGGATGAGACGTTCAAAGATGAAGATCTAGCTTTGATGTTGTTGAGATTCCTTCCCGAGGAGTTTGAGTTTCTTGAAACGACTCTACTTCATGAGAAGGTTGAGGTGACTCTCAGTGAATTGTGTACTGCCTTGTACAGTTACGAACTGCGAAGGAAAGATAAAAAAGAAAGCACCAGTGTAGCTACAGAAGCTCTAGTTATAAGATGGCGTTCGCAAAGCCAGATCAAATGGAAGAAAGAAAGATCAAAGTCGAGGCCTAAAATTGGTAAAGATGAATGTGCATTTTGTCACGAAAAAAGACATTGGAAGAAAGATTGCCCCAAATTGAAGAATAAAGGAAAATATGACAAAGAAAAAACTATTGCAGATTCAAATGTTGCTGAATGCAAAAGTGATGCGGAATAAGATTATTCTCTTAGTATTTCACGTTCAACATCGCATCCAGATGAGTGGATTTTGGATTCTCGTTGCACCTATCACATGTGTCCCATTCGAGAATGATTTTTTGAATTTCAAGAAATCGATGGAGGAGTTGATTACATGGGCAATGATAATCCATGTAAAACAACTGGGATAGGTTCAATCAAGCTGATGAATCATGATGGATCCACCAGAATTTTGCGGGACGCAGTATGTGTCAATGCTAAAGAAGAATCTCATCGGGAGCTCTAGAATCTAAGGGCCTAGTTGTGATGATGCGAGATGAAATTCTTAAAGCAACTTTAGGAGCACTGGTGATGTTGAAAGATGTGAGGAAGAACAATTTGTATTACTATCAAGGTAGTACAGTTGTTGGGGCAGTCGCAGCCGCAACTTCAAGTCCAAAGAAGGATGCAGAAGCAACAAAACTGTGACATATGCGATTGGGACATGCTGGCGAGAAATCCTTGCAAATGCTTGCCAAGTAAGGATTGCTGAAAGGTGCGAAGGCTTGCAAATTAGAATTTTGCGAGCATTGTGTTCTTGGAAAACAACTAATAGTGAAGTTTGATAGTGCAATCTATAATACAAAGGGCACTCTGGATTATGTACACTCAGACGTATGAGGTCTAGCCAAGACTCCGTCTCTCGGAGGGAGACATTATTTTGGCACTTTCGTTGATGATTTTTCCAGAAGGGTTTGGGTGTTCACTATGAAGAACAAAGATGATGTGCTTGAAGTTTTCCTTAAATGGAAAACTGAAATAGAAAATCAGACAGGAAGAAAAATAAAGGTTCTCCGATCAGATAATGATGGAGAATACAAGAGCGATCCATTCCTGAATGTATGCCAAGATAGTGGCATAATTCGGCACTTCACCGTTATAGGAACACCGCAACAGAATGGAGTGGCAGAGCGTGTGAACATAACACCTGTGGAGAAAGTTCGTTGTATGTTGTCTAATGCTGGATTAGACAAGAAGTTTTGGGCTGAGACTATAACATACGCTCAACATCTAGTCAATCGTTTACCATCATCTGTTATAGACGACAAGACTCCATTGAAAGTATGGTCCGGAAAACCTGTTACTGATTATGACATTTTACTTGTTTTTGGTTCTACTGCATATTATCATGTGAATGAATCAAAGTTGGATCTAAGAGCAAAGAAGACTCTATTTATGAGCTTTAATGCTGGAGTTAAGGGATACCGTTTGTGGTGTCTAGCAAGGAAGAAGACGATAATTAGTAGAGATGTTACCTTTGATGAAACTGCCATGTTGAATAAGGTAAATCTAAAAGAAGTTGAGAGTACTTCGCAGCAGGTGGAGTATAGTACGAAGCAGGTGGAGTTTAAACAGGCACTGGTGAATCCAGCAAGTAACACCACTCATGACTCACCGTGGCAGAAGGAGAGTCAAATGAGGAAGAAGTTCCTACCCAAGAAATTTTACATCAATCGGAGCCAATTGCCGTTAGAAGAACAAGGCGAGAGATTAAAAAACCTGCTCGCTTTACTGACATGGTGGCTTATATACTTCCGGTTACTGATAATGTTTCATCCACTTACCCAGAAGCCATTCGAAATTCAGACAATGGTGAATGGGCAGGTGCAATGGAAGAAGAAATGCAATCTCTTGAAAAGAACGGGACATGGGAGTTGGCGCCACTACCAAAGGGGAAGAAGGCGATTAGATGCGAATAGATATTTGCAAAGAAAGAAAGATTTCCTGACAAAGATGATATCCGCTACAAGGCAAGGTTGGTGGCTAAAGGCTACGCTAAGAAGGAAGACATTGATTATAATGAGGTTTTTTCTCCCGTAGTTAAGCATTCCTCCATTAGAATTTTGTTAGCCTTGGTAGCACATTTGAATTTGGAGCTAGCTCAACTTGATGTGAAGACCGCGTTCCTGCACGGTGATTTGAAGGAGGAAATCTATATGACTCAACCAGAAGGATACAAGATTGATGGAAAAGAAGATTGAGTTTGCAGACTGAAAAAATCGTTGTACGGACTGAAACAATCCCCGAGACAGTGGTAGAAACGATTTGACTAGTTTATGAAGGGTCAAAAGTACACAAGAAGCAAATACAATTATTGTGTGTATTTGCGTAGAATTCAAGATGGATCCTACATCTACTTACTCTTGTATGTTGATGATATGCTGATAGCATCAAAGAGCCAAGTTGAGATTGACAGGTTGAAGGCTCAGTTAAGCAAAGAGTTTGAGATGAAGGATTTGAGGGAAGCTAAGAAGATTCTAGGTATGAAGATAAACAGATAAAGAGAAAAATACAAGTTATGTCTAACTCAGAAGCAATATTTGAAGAAGATATTACAGCGTTTTGGTATTCATGAAAATACAAAACCTATAAATATCTCACTTGCTTCTCATTTCAAATTGAGTAATCTGTTATCTCCAACATCAGATGAAGAATGTGAATACATGGCAAAAGTCTCGTATGCAAATGCAGTCGGAAGCTTGATGTATGCAATGGTGTGTACGAGACTAGATATTTCACATGCTGTTAGTATTGTGAGCAGATATATGCATGATCCGGGCAAAGGTCATTGGGTAGCTGTGAAATGGATTCTGCGGTATCTCCAAAATACCGTAGATGTTGGATTAGAATTCGAGCAGCATAAATCTTTTGGTCATTGTGTAGTTGGATATTGTGATTCTGACTATGCAGGAGATTGTGATAAGCGACGATCTAGAACTGGCTATTTGTTTTCTTTAACAAATGCGTCAATTAGTTGGAAGTCTACTTTGCAGCAAACAGTGACTCTGTCTACAACAGATGCAGAGTATATGACAATTACAGAAGCTGTAAAGGAAGCTATTTGGCTTCATGGGTTGCTAAAAGACTATGAAGTTGGTCAGAAACAACTTGAAGTATATTCTGACAGTCATAGTGCTATTCATTTAGCAAAGAATCAAGTCTTTCATGCACGGACGAAACATATTGATGTTCGCTATCATTTCGTGCGAGAAATTCTCGAGGAATAAGAGATACTTCTTCAAAAGATTCATACTTTGGAGAATCCTGCAGATATGCTGACTAAAGTGATTACAAGAACAAAGTTTGAACATTGTTTAAACTTGGTTAATATCCTGCAACTTTGAGTAGGCGCCAGACGGCGCAAATTTGAGGACCCTGCGAAATTTGTCTGATCGAGAAGATTTGTTTTTTAGGTGGGATTAAGAAGTAAGTCAAGGTGAAGATTTGTTGATTTTTTGGCTTCCTCCCATCCCACATCGGGAATTCAAAAATTGGGGGTGTAAGCTAAACCCTAAAAATAGCTCATCTCCCTACATTCTATTCATCTCATTCACAAATTACTTATATCTCTTTGGTAATTTTGGTCTTACTCTTTCTCTCTTTGTAATATTTCCTTGTGAAATATATTTGCAGTGTCTGAGGACGTAGACATATTTTGCCGAACCTCGTTAAATTTTGGTGTTTCTTTTATTACTTTATTTAATAGCCGTTTGTTATTTTGTCGGGTATAGTTGTTGTTATTTATTGTACTATTAAATTACTAAGATAATTTTGGGTAGGTAAGACTTGGTTCTTAAGTGGTCTGTTGTAACCCACCTCTCTTACCTGAGAATATATCTAGTGTGATTTTTTAGTACAATAGCTTACACGCTATTTAAAATTGCTCGATCTTCTGCAACACCGAGGCCATGGAAAAAAGTCGAAGACGATGAAAATCCTGCAAAAAATTAAAGAACAAAGCAAGAAAACGTTTGTGTATGGGACAAAGTGCAAGAATTTATTAGAACAACAGTAATTGTTTAAATTAATACCTTTGATCTGTTTTTGGGAGAGGAAAAGAGAGAGATTGAAGGTGGACTTGGAACTGAGCGTCTGAAGGTCGATCGGAGAAGGGAGAGGAGAGATGCGACGGCGGTGCCAGAGCTTGACGACATTATTTCATTTATGGGTTAGCCCAATACGGAGCAATTTTGGGCTTTTATGCATTGCGTGCCTGCCTCTCGTTTTGTAATACGTCCACCTCGAGTAAGAGAATTTCAAACATTTATCCATCAGATTATATTACTATCTGAAAGTATCGTTAGATTTGGGAAGGATCGTGAATTAAAATTCTTGGTTTTTCTCCCCGGAGGAGTTTGAGAGCTGTTTCAGACAGCTTGCAGTTGTGGCGCCTTCTGATTTCTGCAATTAGCTCTTTCATTGGATTGCAGCTGAACAAGATGCCCAGTTGCTCGACATATCGTTCGTTGCAGAAATGCAAATCTTTCTCATAAAGCGAAAGATTGAGCTTTGTATTTTTAATGCAGAAAAATGACGACTTTGATCAAAGAACACTTGCGCTGCTCGCTTTTCTAACGAGCTATGCTCAGCACGGTATGAGCGAGCAGGCCTTTGGCACTATGCAGCGGGAGGCAAGTCCCAGTGAGTTCACTTTGGCAACTATTCTTGCTGCTTGTGCAAATACTTCTACGATCGAGACTGGAAAACAAGTCCATTGCTTCATGATTCGGAATAATTGTGACGCTTTGAATTGGATCTCGACTTCGCTGAACAAGTAATGGTTTTGAATCAAATTCCATGTGAAACAAGCCGTTGTTCTTGACACTAGTAAAATTCATTGGTTCTACAATTCGGCTGGCTCGATTTTACATGAATAATCTCAGCGAATGACGTTTAGTGTTTGTTAGCATTCAGTGTAAAAGATAGAAATCAGCAGAAGATACGAGTGCATCATCACACAAAAATGTTTTTAAGTTCAATCAAGCACTAACACGAACATATGGTGCGCAGGAGTAAGCTGACACCGTCTATTGTTGTTTCTGATTTCCAGGTTTACTCCTGAGAAAACAAAAAATAACAGTCTGGGTAATGGAGTAACTTTAAATGGCTAGATTCAGGCCACAATGACAACCTTGCTTCCAAATTGCAGATAGAATCATTATCTGTTCATTTCATGGGCATGAACTTGTAGTTGATTCTGAACTGAAGCTCAATTATGGCAGGTTCTTTACCTCTATAACTTTTGCGAAAACCTTTCCCCTCTCTGCAGTGGCGACCTTCAAATTTTCTTACGATCTTTCTTTTCAGACGTTATGGTTTGCTCGGATTGAATGGGTGTGGAAAATCTACACTTCTTTCGGCTATAGGGTGCGGAGAGCTTCCAATTCCAGAACACATGGATATTTATCCTCTTTCCTGATAGATCGAAGCTTCTGAAATGTCATCCCTTGATGGAGCGTGGTGGACTTACAGAAAAGGTGGTTAGAGACAGGGTCCTCGTCTTCCGATTTGTTGACGTTGGAAGTAAAATTTGGCTACAACCCAGAAAATCTTATCGATAAGAATCTTGATTCTGGAGTAGATCTGGACTCTAGGGTAGTGATAAGCCCCGAAATGGGCTTATTTACAGCCTTGAATCTTGATTAATTGTAAGCAAAAAGGCCTAGAAGTAAAGAAAAACATGCTTGCTGTGAGCGTGTGCTGTGAAATGTGCTACAGCATAGGTGCACGGGATTAACACGTGGTTTTTAATGAATTAGACGCTGTTTTTCTTGGGTATTTTATTATCTTTCCAGAAGCTGTTTACGTGTCCTGTTTTTTGTCCTTTTGTGCAAGGCTTATTTGGCTGGGCAATCGTCGGGGCATCGCGAAACAGAAAAATCGAAGCTTAATGATGGAGGCGGATTGTGCGAAACAGAATGGAGAGAGAAGGAGTGGAGAATCCGGCTGGAGAAGCTTTTAAAAAGAGAAAATCAGCAGCGAGCAAAAAAGGAGAGAAACCACGGAGAAGGAGAGAAGCGAGAGGGACGGAGGAGAGAAACCACGGAGAAGGAGAAAAGCGAGAGGGACGGAGGAGAAGAGTCCAAAAAACAGCAACGAGCTGGGTTTTTCGGACTTGGACAGAATTAGACGAAAGATACGGGGAAAATCATTGGAGCTGCGAAAATCA